>QEIL01000289.1:0-13988 GCA_003116535.1 Paecilomyces niveus | reverse complement strand
ATGGATTGCTATTTACTAGGACAACTTCTTATTGTATGTCCTACAGTCCTGCAGCCACTGCAGCGTGCTGGAGCTCGCTGGCGAGGCCTAGATACAGGCTCTTCAACTTGCACTTCAACCTGCACTTCAAGCTGCTGAAGACGATCACGACCTTCCTATACAGATATAAAGAGATTAGTCCCTAGAGTAAGACGTTTCCTTGCTTTCTTCTTTTTTTGCCACTTATTTTTAGCGCGCAGAACCTTGTTTTCTTGTAGAAGAAGAAGGTTCATATTCATTGCCATCTGTGCGGCCTTTTCAAGATATTGAATATGAGAGATTGGACTGCTAGAAAGCTTCCTTTTTTGAAGGCTTCTTTGTATGTTGTGGACCTTGTGATCAAGTTGGCAAGGATTCTGAGGTGTTTGAAAAGCAGAGGAAATTGATCCTTCAACTTCAACAAAAGGTGGTATTGGCGTATGGAGTTGAAAGGTGATTTTTTCAAGCACCCGGTCTTGATTAAGTGGCTTAAAACCAGCTCCTGCGAAGCCATTACAAATATTCTTTTGAGTAAAGACTGCTTCGCGTGCAGGAGGATATAGATGTAGGAAATCCTCTTTATCAATATGGTTGTTTCTAGCCGTCATCATACCCTTAACTAATTTGCCATATACACGTTTAAATGGTCCAAAAATACCAATATCCAGAGATTGAAGGAGATGAGATGAATGTGGAGGCATGCAAAGGCAAATAATTACATTCTTTTTGTAGAAATCATCAAATTCAGTGTTTTGATAACTTGAATGGCCATCAAGAATAAGCAACCGCTTTGCACCAGTTAAATATAGTTTGAAAAAAACGGTTAAATAGGTGCTGTAACCATACAACACCTATCTTATCTGTTGTCCAGCCATTAGGGCTATTGGTAAGCTTCCAATCTGGATGAAGATTAGGCTCTTGATACCATACAGCCTGGTATTCTTTCCCTTTTAAGATAACTATTGGAGGTATATGGATCCCTTTTGAATTGATGTATTCAATAATAGTAACCCATTCGCGATTTCCTTGGATAACCCTTCGAGGTCTTTTATTGCGGTCCATTGTAATAATAACCTTAAATATTGAACAGAGCCCCATTGAAAAGCCAGTTTCGTCAAAATTCCAAATATCATCCTTATGTATGCCATGTTCCTGAATAGCTTCGTGTATTGTCGTAAACCATGGTTTTAAAACCTTGGGATCCTCCTGCTTTGCATATTAGTATATAATCCTCCGATTATATCTTATATGTAATTTACGATGGTATATGGTAAAGGAATAAGCCCAATTAACTCCGAGGGTTATAGTAGAATCTTACGTATGTTGGCGGAATAAAATCTGTGCCATTCCATGCAGAAATTGCGGCCGAATTAAAAAACCTCTTTTATCTGCATCTAGCAGGCGCTTCATAAGGACTTCTTCTTTAAGAACTGTTAATTTATGGCCATTGGCGCGTGTTTCCGACCATGGTTGAATTCCTTTAAGCTGATTAAGAAAGGTAGCCTTAGGCACACAAAATACTGCAGCAGCGCGTGATTTTGATTAGATTTTTTATTTTTGTAAGCTGCAATAGCCATTTGCATTCGAGATTCTTGAGAAAGAGGCATTTTATACCGTGGTGGCGAAAATATGACGCGTTGAAGAATGATTGTTGGATGTTGATGCGAAAATGGTCAGCTCGGCCGTAGATTACGTTACTTTGGCCAACACAACTGTTGACATCCTACCCACATGCGTAGAGTTAATTCATAATAGTACCATTCATCCCGCGAAAGAGTGCTAGATTCCTTGCCTCCTACGTAGTCGAGTTCTCAGGATTTCTACATCTTTACTACGGACTCCAGGAAGGTACGATATAATCTTCATCGTTGATGCTAAGTTGCACCCCTCCTTTTCCATGGAGATCCAAATAAAGAGATTGACACTATGCATCAACCACTGCAGGATATATAGAGCTCCCACTCGGCCGGCAATACTAGCCAAAAAATAAGTGGACGAGACGGCCAATTATCACACACGCACAGAGAAACAGGGGGAATACATTCAAAATGCCCAAATAGATATCAAGAACCCCCGCCAGCAGAAAACAACAAGGCAATCGGACATCCTGCTGGAACAGGAAAGTCAATTCAAAATCTCCAAAAGCTATATACGATGCCCAGGCCGAGCTAGATGCATGGATAGAAACCCTCAACAGTTTAAAAAAGGAATGTATGTTTTGATGGGACATCGGGGCTCGATGTAACATGAGACAAAAAGGATTGGTATATGCGATGCCTCCCCATCAGAGGCCGGCCCCGTATCCAAAAAAAAATTCACCGAAGATGGGCTTCGGGATAAAACAGTGGTACATATTTCGCGTCATATCCATGTCGTGTCGGTAGTCGATGATGCTGATGCTTTGAACAAGAAAATGAGAGGGACATGCATGGGCGTAAACACTTTATGGTATTAAACGCAGTAATAGCGATAAAAAGACGACAGGGCCCGTAATGCCGACGAGGGAAAGACGGGCGGGTATCGAGAGGTTCGTAAAAGGCACCTCGATGACGCAGCCCTTTTAGGGCTTGCTGAGCTGTTCTTTCCGGAAAAAGAGGAAGAAACCGCCACTATATAATCAGTCAGATGGTGAATAAAATGGTGGAAGAATGAGACAACTAACCAGATAAGAAGCTGAAGGACGAGAGTGATCCAGAACCAAGCTTTCCAGATAGCGCTGACACCACCCGAGATATCAGGCGAGATATCTCCTGGTCCAATTTTGTTGGGGGCGAAACCTCTGGCACACATCGTAGCGAGGGAACCTAGCACTTGAGCGGCGAGTAGCGTGAAGCAGATGTGGAAACGCGTCAGCGTCTGCAGAAGGATCATTCCGAAGCCTACACCCTGCATTGCGTCCAGACATCCCAGCCAGAGCCATAAAGCTCGTGATGCCACTGCTCCGGAGACGTAGCTGCCAGCCCACGGAAGATAAAGACCAACGCCTGAGGTACCCCACCAGATTTGAGCCCAGCGGGGAGCACCAAGACCGATGGCGAACACAGGGAGAATCCAGCTATGATCTTTAGACAGCATGCTCAGAATAACTGAAAAAAGGTTAGCGAGGGCAAGGTATTATTGGTGTCGACAGAACCTACATAGAAGACCGACCCAGACAAATCCGAAGAACAAGACGATCAAAAGGCCAATCTGCCAGGCCTTGGCATGGTTGGAACTCCAAAGGACTAGGAACCAAGTTAGAATAGATTCTAGTGAAAAGAAAGGAGCTAACATGACTTACAGTTCCAGTTCCTACCGTACGGCGCACTGAGGAAGAAGTTCTGGATGATGACGGTGACGAAGAACCAGAGAACAATCTTCCGACGGAAAAGTGACTTGTAGAACGAGGGAACTTTTCCAGGCGCCTGGCGGTAGTAGTTAGGCAGACCAAAAGCCAGGAGAAGGCCGATAGCCCAGAGGAAAAATGCGATAGGGAATGTTATGGCACTGTTTCTGGAGTTAGCAATGGATGTAAGAAGGGGAGAAAAGCAGGTGGACGTACGTCATCTTCCAGCTGTTCGAGATGGGCTGGGCGTCAATGACACCCGCCTCGGATTGCTTCGTCAGAGTTGAACCCCAGTACCAGAGTCCAACAACATAGGCCTGCTGAGTACCCTGAATCACACACGCACGGAAAACCCAGTCTTTAACAGGAGCACCACTCTCATCACCGAAGTTGAGTGCGAAGAAGATGGAACCACTCGAAGAAGCGACTGCGTAAAGAGCGGTACCGATATTCTGAATCCAACCACGATTAAACTTGTTGCTCTCGAAGTGCGCGACACCGATGAAGATGAAAGCGAGACCATAGAAAAGCCACGGAAGAGAGAGACAGATGACAGATTTGAATCGCCGGAAGATGAACCACCAAACGATCGAGGCGATAAGATATGTTGTCGCGATTCCGTAAAGCTTGTCGGCCGTTTGACCAACTTCACCTGTGAGCAGCGTGATCTGGTAAGAATTGGCCGCAATAATCTGGCCAAGACCAAGGAAGAACGAATAGACCGGCCAGTCACCAATGCGGAGCTGCATCCACTTCTTCAGACCGGTAGGCGGCCTGTAGTCTTTTCCCAGCAAGAACTCATCGGCTTCCTTATTGAGATCGCTGCCACTGCCACTGCCGCTACCGCGCGAGTCGCGCGAGTCGAGATCCTCATTGAAAATAGAGCCAGCCGGGGAAGTGCCGCCGTGCTTTCCACGGAAGACGGAAGGTGAAGGAGAATGGGTGCGACCAAGTCTGGCATCTCTGAACCTATCGAACCATTTCTTCTCGCTCTTAACCAGATACTCCTCAATGCACATTTGTGACTCAGAGTTGGTGCCGCTCAGATCCTCTAGTCGCTTCTCAAATGCCCTGTAAAATTCGCCAGTACTGTCAGTGAAGAAAGGATCGACTTTCTGCAACTTGTAGTCCTTCTTGTCGCCAACGACTGAGTCCAGGGACAAAACGGACGCACTGCTCAGGCGGTTTCCAGGTTCAGCAAAAGGTCGCATCGGTGGCAGAAGAGTGTCTTCCACTCCTGGAGTGTTCGGGCTGGTAGGTGATCCAGGCGTCCTAGGGTGCATGGAGCTGAAGCTCGATTGACGAGGCGACAGGAAGTCCTTATTCAGAGGTGCCAACGAGGGATGCGAGTTTTGGTGCTGGCTGTTACCCATCCTGCGACCAGCTTCAGCTTGCTCTGGGGTCAATGTATACTCGTCGTCCCCATAGTAGCTCGGAACCATATCGTCATCGCTGTCCTCAGCTTCCTCAGTTACGGCAACTCCAACGTCTTCCTCATTCTCCGGGATGCCGTTCTTCCGAATCTTCCTGCGACCGCGACGTTCAGCGGCATGGCCAGGTCCTGAGCGGACACCAAGCGAGAGCTGACGACTCAACCCTGACTTCGGTTTCTCGTCAACACCAGGGCTTGGGTCTCTGCTGTAGACGATGGTGTTCCTCTGCTGCGGACCAACAGCACTGAGGCGGTGAATGTTGGAGTAGCTGGAGTCTCTGGAATGGCTGAGAGGAGTCTGCATTCCCGTGGGCGTCATATAACCAGTCCCAATGGGAGGCGTCATCATGCCGCTGGGGGTGTTATAGCCAGAGGGTGTCAACGGTTCGCCCTTGGACTTGGCGAGTTCCTTCTGATGAATGCGAATTGCCGTGCCCTGCAGAATCTCGAGGTCCTCGACCCATTGAGCTACTGGGAAACGTTGCTTTGCCGATCTAGCACGCATCTGCGCCCTGACCTCTTGCTTAGAGTTCAAGGCACTTTCAATTGCCAATTTGAACTGATGCAGAAGATGCGACGTAGTCGTCGACTCGACGGTATACCACCAACCAGGCATCTGACCGAGACCACCCACGCGAGCACCAATACCCAAGGCACCTTTACGACCGAATTCGACAGCGACCAGACCGAAAGGTTCATCGCGAGAAGGGATCAGAGCGAACTCCGCACCAGAGAAGATGTATGGCGGCAAGGCGGTGAATTCGGGTTTTGAGAAGACACGGCCTGGATATAGCTTCATCATACGGTCCAGCTTCAAGGCAGCGAATTTTCCATAGAGATCAATAACAGGACCCACAGTAATCAACTGGACATTAGGACGGGCCTCAAGGACGGCCGGAAGGACATCAGCGATAAGGTCAACACCCTTTTGCATGGACCATCTTCCGACGAAAACCAGGAGATCGGCATCGGGGTTCTGCTCCAGCCCTGCCCATTCCTGGGCTTGGCGCTTGAGTTCTTTCCTGTTCGATTCGAACTCAGGGTCAACACGAATATCGGTGTCCTTCGGCATTTCTTTGTTCCATTCACCAGTGTCTGATGGGTCAGGATTCGGGAGGTTTCCGATTTTCTTAAGACCCCAGAAGATAGGATAACGAGCGTAGGAGCGTTTGCCGTATTTCTTGGAGACACCGACTGCACCAAATCCTTGTTGATGGACACGTAGGTAACTTGCGCCTGCGTGCAGGAGGTTGAAAACTTCACCGAATTGAACATATTTCGCAGCGACCTCCATATCCAGGTTGAACACGGAGCAAACCTCCTCTCTTTCCTTCTGTGTGCGCATGGGCCACAATCCCTGGAATTCGGCATTGTGCAGTGACAGACAGGCTGGAATGGTCTGTGGGAGAAGGTATAGAGGAGCGATCGAGCCGTGGTAATCGTTGATGTGGTACAAGTCAATGGGGAACCGCTTGATGGCGAGAGCGATACACTGATTCCAGGCCGAGTAGTAGATGGCACTGTCCAGGTCGTCCATGCGGGCTGGGTAGGGCTCGGTCTTTGACTGTTGACGGAATACTGGAGCGTCCAGTAGCACATAAGTGATGTTCCTCAGGACGTGGTACTGAACCTTGACCTCATACGAGTTACCCAGAACGGTCACGGACATAGGTTCGGCGACCTGGTCTTCGGGATAGTCGACTCCACCAACACAGGGCACGACCCAAATCAGATCCTGGTGTCCGAGATTCTTACCCATCAACTGAGCCATGACACCAAGACCACCGATCTTAATCTTGATGGCCCAGTCCTCGATATCATACTCCATGGTAGCAATCAGAACCATGCGCCTCTTATCGCCTTGTTTCGGCGCAAACGCGGAGCTGGTCTGCAAGAACCCAGATTTGTTCGCCAGTTTCATCAATGGATTCATGGTCTCGCCGTCTTCTAGATGACGTCTCTTCAGCTTGCGTCGGAGAGCGAGCGGAATGAGGGCCTTCTTCTCAGTAACGCCGACTTGATTGAATTTGACTTGGTAGAAGGACTTCATGAAAATCCAAACACCGGCGGCGGCTGTCATGACAGGGATGATCCAGAGCAAGACGTAGAGAGCTATCTGAGCATGCATCGATCCCACTGGGAAAAGCTGAAACCTCAGAGTGCCATCGTCCAGTGAGACTTCCCAAGCCAGGTATGGGTGCGGGGGGTGTTGGGTGATATTGATCAGGACAGCAGACAGGGACGAGGGCGGAAGTCGATCTAGGACGCCATCACCGTCAGCATCTCCGTAGACACCGCTCTGGTCGGGTTTGCCATCGGGGTTAATGCCCCAGACGTTGATTTGGCCCTTGGCTGGCCATTCAGCCGTGAACTTGATTTTCCATCGACCATCTTTGCCCATTGCCAGGTCATTCTTGAGACCAGCATCATATCCGTACTGGTTGTAAGGGCCGTTCCAGAATAAGTGCGGGAATCGTCGAGGCTTATCCACGTCCCAGTTGAGATCACCTTGTTGGACGTAGGAGCTGCTACCCGACAGCCTATTCCAGTATTCCACACGAACATGTTTGCCTTTCCATTTCTGAAGTTTCGTACCCGACCAGTCTTGTTCGACGATAGTATCGTTACCGCCCTTGTAAGTTATCCAGTCGGAGAAGGTGGTACCCCAATTGGTAGAATAGCGGTAGAGATTGGCTCCAGCGGCGTGGTGCTGAATGAAGAGAGATCCATCGGAATTCCTGTGGAGCAAGCTGCTAGAGTAGTTGGCAGAGTTGAAGATCATTGGATTGTCAAACTGGCCCACTCGAAACAGGAAGTGGTCGACCGCCGAGGTGTTGCTGCTTCCATCTGAGCTTTTAGGATTGTTCACTGTCATCCGGTGGATACCGTTGTAGACACCCTTCACCTCAGCCTTCCAACTCCAGGTGCTGGCAATCTCACCAACCATGTGCGTCTGAGTTGTGGCAGAGATATTTGCGCAAGTGACGTTCCCCAGAGAGGGCACGTTTCCACTCTCAGTAGACGAGTTAAACGAGATGGAATTGGTCACCGAATCGCAGTCCATCTCCGTAGAGAAGTAGAGTTCGACATTGATAGTCTCATTTTCATTGGGAGCAACAGTTGACATGACGCGGGCGTCATGTCCGGGGTAGAATTTCGTGATCATAGGTCGTGGGCCCACCCAGTCTTCTTTCTTCACATACGCCCGGAATTCCCATCCCTTCAGCGACATGCTGGGATAACAACCATTGCGCTTCGTAGAACCATTGAGGCCAACAACGAGAGGACCATCTTGCAGGTCCAACTCGTCATAAGGGTAGAAAAGGTTCTTGACGGTGGTACCGGTGTCGAAAGGAGCGATAAGAGCGACGTCAGTGTCATTGACGCTGCAGTCGAACTTGTAGTTAATCGTCCGGTTCGTGTTCTGGTAGACCAGCCAGACATAATTGTTGTTCGTGAAGTTCTGGACATCGGAGAATCCACCACGGGCAATGGACCACATACCCGTCTCCGTCGGAGTACCCTCGGAACCAGGGTAGTAGACATTGGTCGTCTGTTTTGATAATTTCTGAAGGAACCATCCGTCGTTGAGCACGGGGAACGCTTCGCGCATCTGGAACATATGCTTCATGATGTTTCGGACAGGGTGAGAGGGATCCCGATGATCGTAGGTGACAGTCTCATCATGGCAGCCCTCAGCAGCTTTGCCAACGGGGAAATGGTAATATTGCGTGGAATTCAGACTGAAACAACCGTGCGTTTTCCATGCTGTGGCCGGAGACATCGCCTGTCTTCCGTAGATGTAATTGCTGGCCGTGGCATCAAGGACGAAAAACGCTTGTTCTTCTCCCCACAGGACCAGAGGGATACCGGGCAGATGAAGAGTAGTCACAAACAGGGCCAGGAGCTGGCGTTCAGTTCCGTTGGCGATGGCGGGCCAGCGGAAGACATCCTGGTTGGTTGCACCGTACATATGACGAGGATCGAATTTACCAGTGTTGGCATTGACAAAGTCATTCGTCGTCAGCATCTCGTTCCAGGCATCGGTCCAGTCGACACGAGTATCGTATCCCGCCGCCAGATTGCCGTCCATGCCGAGGAATCGAGTCATGGACCGATAGATCGAGTAGTGGAATGCGGCGCCATCGAGCGCATTCTGGCCCTGTTCACGGATGAAATACTGTTGGGGAGTGGTATTAGTAGATCTTATGGCCATGTCGGTACTAGGTATTATTTGATTCGGCTGCCGCCCACGTCCTATGTAGATCGATCCGAACGTGTTTCCACCAGTAATTTCACCGGGTAAGAAGAAGTTATTCTTGCCGTACCGACGGGCGCATTCCCGATAGGATTCGGATATGCTAGCAAGAGCATCCACGGTAGCCTGTGTGGCCTTGTCATACCGGAAGCCGTCAATATCAAGAGACGCAATAATCATACAAGAGTGTCTCGTAATCTTTGCTCTCACACTGGGGACCCATTCTCGTAGACGGTCCTGCACGGACGCGAATTTAGCCAGTTCACGCTGCCAGTCCGGAAACACACCGAAAGCTTCGATGTCACCATATTGGTCAAACTCGCTGTCGTAGCAGCCCTTCAATTCTTGGTACACGTAAGCGTCGACTTGATGACCCGTTTCATTCCAGAACCGCGGGTAGTCGCAGGTCTCATTGTAGGAGTCACCGAATCTGAAATCTACGTAATGACGGTCTGTCTTCCACATAACCTTGTGCTCCTTCACGGAGAAGGGTGTCGTGGTGTTCAAGTAGCCCTCGAATCCGATCAGGTCACCAAGACTATCATTCTGTCAACGCGATCCAGTAAGAGAGAAACGGGAAGGGACTCACGTTGCAATTGTATTATCGAAGATAACATACATGCCCCGGTTGTGGATCTCCGTGATGGTATTGCGCCATGTTTGGATATCTCCATAGTGCTGATCGAGAAGCGTCGTGTCCAGTGCCGAATAACCATCCGATCCCCAAGGCTGGTTCATTAGCATCGTTCCTGCGAGATAGATGGCCTGTGGATATCCGTGGTCAGTCTTGTACAAGGTTCCACGTGAGCATTGTCGGGAAAAAGCACCTTGATCCCCATGCCTTGGAGATAATCCAACGTATCTACCAAACCGATGGCATCTCCTCCGTGGCGCATCTGATTGGAATCGAGATCATGTTCGAACGAAGTTCCGTTGATATTATCGTTCGTGGGATCGCCATTGACGAATCGATCTATGAAGAGCGTGTACACCGGGAACCGCCAGTTATCCGGCGACGGAAAGTACTTGTGGTTCGGCCATTCTCCCCAATATTCCACCGGATTCGTTGCCGTCTTGTTCTCATTGAGGTTGTAGTCGACAAAGTTCTCATCGTATGGCCAGCCCGTCGACGTCGCCGCGAAGAGGGCAAGCCCGACAGCGGCCAATCCCCACTTCATCGTATACAGCCACTAGAAGAACCAGTTCTTCTACACACCCAACATGTGCCACGAAAGAGACGTGATGGCGCCAAAAAGAAGAGATTTCGTTAGGTTCCAGAACGGCTATTAGAAATTAATAACTGCTATGCCTGATACTGACCGCTATAATCCCCAGATACGCCGGAACGTTGCTGATAACGAGGGATACGGGCAAAAAAACCCGCGAGAAAAAAAAAAAGACAGGAACAAAAGCAAACCACAACGAGCGTGAAGGGAGAAGAGGATCCCTTTCAAGTCCGGAGAGGATTTGGTCCTGGGAGCAGAGACCAGCGGACAGGGTACAAGAGCAGTTTTGTTGTAGAGGAATCAGCAAAGAACGAAAGGTGCATCTGAACTTCTTTCGCCAGGCCTTAGTAGTCGACGAAAGGCTGGCCGCGATCCATCCCAGTCTGGTAAGGTCCAACAAACAGCTCCAGGCCGCCGCAGCGCCCCTTTCACAGGGCGAACCATGGCCAAAAGGGGGGTCCAGGGCCGTGATTTCGACCTTTCGAGCAGAAGCTGGGGGGTAAATCAAGCGAGGACAGTTAGCCTGGGTCTATTTACAGCATGGTGGGTCAGGCTGTCAAGGGCATACGCGGGTCTTACACGCCGCTAGTAAGAGTAAAAACGAATGGAGAGCGAAAAAAAAAAAGTGACCTTAGGTCCTGTCTTGATCTCAGGTTAGTGGTGCGCCGTGCGGTGGCTTGGTTCGCTTGGGATGTGGGATAAGACGATATTTCGGAAAGTTCGTTAGGCGAAGGAGACAGAGACCAATCGAAAACACCCGGAGAGCGGGAACAGAGAGACAATACCCCATCCAGAGAAAAGAACCAGTTGTTTCGGAGAGGAAAAAGACACCAAGCACTATGCATTGATCAGTGAGTCTTTTTTTGATAATAAATCCATTAATGAATCTACCTGAAGTTTCATTCTGTAGCATGATCCGTCACCACAACCACCACCATCATCATCATAGTCTCTATCAAGGACGCATTGGACCCGGTCTGGCGGTGGCCCTAAAGATGGATTCGATTAGTATTGACCGTACCAATTATTCTCCATCCTAAAGTCAGTCCATCCATAACCCCATGCGCGATGGTCCTGTCTTGGATCGTCGAATACGGTGTCCTCGCATAAGTTCATCCACTCAGTTCAGGTTCTGGGACCCAGTGGAGTAGAACCTGCGTCCAAGACTCGACTAAGAGACCCAGCTGAGGAAGAAAAAAGGGCAAGGGAAAAAAACCACCAGTCTTCCAGAACCCGTATGTTACCGGTTACCGATGTTGCAGCGGAACCAGGATGTGAATCGATGGCGCCGCCACATCCCTGGGGTCGTTGACCGTGGAAATCAAACGGTCCCTCATGTAGTTGAACAGGTCAGGTACCGACCGTACCGGTTCGTATCTTCCATGGGGCTGGAAGAAACAGGCACCACCGTCCGATTCGCGAATAGTTCAAGCGATCCAGCAGGATCGAGTTGGAGGAAAACTCTGCTGGAAGGGATTGGAGTCATTGGACTCGCTAACTGACCTGGAGGTCCGAGAGTAGGTTGTGATAGCTTATCTACCAATCGGATCCGCGCTGACCACCGGGCGGTAACCCAGGCAGGCAAAACCCATGGATAGCGAGGGACAATCTATAAAACCCTCCTCTCTTCCCTTATCGGCAATAACGGGCGCAGAAAGGATGACAGCAACCCCTTTCTTTTGCCATGATACGCATCAACAAGAAAAATAAATATCAGATATTCTATTTCCCATCAACTAGTGATTGGATCGCTGGGATGAGCCTTTCGTCTCCAACCTCCTTGCGGCACGGCCTTGCAGGGAGCAGTCAAGCCGTGCGGACAGAGTTGATCACGACGTTGATCCGAATGACATAGCCATTTCACATGGGTAGACGCGACAACAGCTTCGAATTCCACCTGACCCTGTATATCAATTCTTAAATGGATCCCACCCAGACCTCAGATCATCTTTCAAATTTGTCCATGTTGCCAGCGTGCTTTGGATCTTCAGGTTGTGTTACCAGTGCTATTTCTACTGCATGGTCTATCTATCGCAATTTGAGATCCACATCGCAGGTCGATCTTCCGTAACGGAGCATTTGACCGCATAGACAAAGTCCATATCCCTTCTAGAGTCTTGCTAGCTATCTTGTCGGGGTAGACGCCGTGCGATTCATGCGGACGCGCAAGCCCCATGATAACCCCCTGATTTCGTCCCTGTATCAGATCGATGACCGGTTCCTAGATAGTATTTAGATGGGAATGTTGATATACTCCGTTCCTGACAGACAATAGTCAGAACTCCCGATCCTCTATGGAGGCAGTGGCAGAGGTCCTGAGAACCTGCTTCCTCCCCCGCTATTCCTAAACACAAGGACAATATGCATCCTCTGCCGTGTCAAACCGTGTGCAATGTTATGGTAAATGTTGATTCGTGACACGATATAGAATCCCATACCCTGCGATGGTTGGTGCCACTACCTACACCGTAGGTTAGCGACTGTCCAAAATTACCACGACGGTCCGATACGGTCACAGCTGTAGGGCTGCGAACAGACCAGCGGCGCATCCTGGATTGGGGTTGCACTGTCGACCCGCCAGCTTATCTTCCTGCCCTGCTTATCTTGTTGAGTCTCGAGACCGGCGGTGATGGCGCTCGACTAGTGCGGCTCAAGAAGTCCGTGGTTGGCCCCAGCGGTGCCTCCCTGCGAGTGCGCTGGCCACGCTAGCGAGGGACGTTCAGGATCATCTATCAGTATTATACGAACCGGATTCTGCCATCATTGGCCTGGGAAGATCATGTTGTCGGTCGGGAGGCGTCTCGTTGTCTTCCTAGCCTGTTGTCAACACTACTAGGACAGTCCATTAATTTAGACTTGCACGATTACTTTTCCAACCAGCGTCTGACATCTTCCCCGCAGACCGTCCACCTGTTTGTTGGCTTCGCTCCCGTTCTTTTTTCAGAATCGGTCCTCCGTCGATGTCCAGAGATGTCGGACCTGGACTCCGTCCGAACGGGGAGAGCGTCAGGGGCGGACGGAGCCCGAATCTCTATCGACCAGGGCAACTCCGTCCGCCAAGGCACTAGAGATCAGGCAGTGGCAACGTTCTGCGGTCCCGGACGACAATTGAGCCGACTGCCTCAGAGTTGCCTGAGGGTAAGAAGCACGGAGGACCGACACGGTAAAGAGGTCGGTATCACTAGTTGATTATTTGTTGGGAGATGCTACCACTTGGCAGCCTAATCGTCATTGATACTAATCCAAGCTCGAGTTAAGACCACTACCGACCACTAGGGTGAATCGTGCGGAAGGGTCTCGAGTCTGTGGATGATCACGGAAACAGTCCGGTCTGGGGCCGGAAATGCTGACAGCCGTATCTTCCGAGATACCTCTGGGAGCGTTGAACCTGCACCTCCAACGTTTTCTGGGGTATCATGGCTGGTCTCCAGATAAATGGACATCCTCCCCTCAATGCCCAGAAAAATCGTCCTCTCTATTCGATCTGATCCAAATGCGTGCCTCTGATGTGTGCTTTTCCACCTAGAATCCGCCCGATTCCATCAGGCTTGGCGGGGCTTATCTCAGGAACCAAACGGGACCCGCCGGAAACTGCCGTCTGAGTAAAAATAACGTAATCAACCACCGAACCGCCCACACCACCGAACCGCCCATTTCTCCGCAACCGTCAGATCTTCCATCTCAATATTATTCAACGCGTCTTTTTCTTACCATTACCATTAAAAAATG
>QEIL01000288.1:0-18801 GCA_003116535.1 Paecilomyces niveus | reverse complement strand
GTAAGCTAGTCTCCTAGACAGTTTGGCCCGTGCCGGCCACCTAATAGAATACAATCAATCGCTTCCACAGGTTATGACCCCTCAATGCTAGAGGATTTGGGCTTCTTGCTAGTTCAATAATATGCAGAACCGATTCTCGACATTCTGAGTAACGTGCTATACCAGTGTTTTGCACCCCTTACCTATACGAGGGGGGGTTAGCATCAAAATCGTGATACCCCTGAACCAGGAACACAAAGGCATCTTTTGCTAGAATGCCACCAAAGGCCTCACGAGGCACGAAATCGACTGAAATTCCCTTTCAAATGACGACTCGCAATCGAGCGTACGCACCGGAGACACCTATATCTACGGATCAAGTATCAAATGGTTCGATATCAGATGAACCCGATCAGATACCAAACAACATAATGGAAAGAATACGTGACGACCTACTCCGCCAATTGCGCGAGGAAATGGCACAGCAATTACGCGAAGAAATAAGGCATGAAATGCATGCAGAGCAGCAAGAGCTACCTACACAGCAATTACACAAGGAAATAAGCCAGGATGCTTCCAATATACAAAATACAATGGTTCACCAATTAGATCTTGTATATCGTGAACAGGAACGCATTCGACGATTGGCCAAATCAAAGCTTGGAATTCGAAAACTACCGATTCTAAATGGTCGTGAGAATTATACTACATGGCGCGATTCTATTCTAATGGATGCCCATATGATTGAGGCAAAGGATATCCTTGATCAGACTCAGCCCCAAGAGCAACAATGAAATTGATATTGCCCGTTGGCAAATCAGGAATAAGATCCTACACACAAGGATTCTCCAAACAATTGTATCCCATATACGAGAAATAATTAGTTGGGAAGATTTAATACTTGCAGTAGACTTATGGATTAGAATTACATCGACATATGGTTTATTTGCAGCAGAGGAGCGATTTATGACTGTCAAAGCCTTGATAGATCTAAATCCACAAGGCAACTATCCAGTAATGGTCCGTGATTTTCAGCGAATTACAGCAAAACTCCGACGAATAAATCTATCATTTGATGATATGGTTCATGATATCTTCATTTGTTCCCTAGGTCAATAGTAGTAGAATTTCATTCGTACATAACTAGATGAATTCTATTCCTGTGGCCGAGGACCAATCCAGAATTTAGACATAGCCACACTTGCAAACCAGCTAGTTACACGAGTTTCCTTATCTTCCAATTCGAACAAATATATCTCTCAGAATCCTCAGGAATTCAAACTTAAGACTAAATACCGAATGAGCCCTTCAGAATCAAAGGATTCAAACCGAAACAAACGCGACGATCAAAATCAAAAATTAATACATACAAAAACACCATGTCAAGCATGTGGCAAAGGATTCCATACACCTGACGATTATTGGAAACTACACCCAGAAAAAGTATCTAAACGCCCTGGGAATCCACCAACTTCGAATATAACACCTAATAATCAAAAGGATTAGTCAACAGGCAAAGAATTAGTCGTACGAGACAGCCATGCGCAAGCGAATTCAATCATAATCACACAGGTTCAGAAACCTAGATGGCTTCTTGATATAGCTGCCGATTTCCATATAATATATCTACGTGATATTTTCATCAAATTTTATGACTTTTATGTATCAATCGATGATGCTGGTGGCCATCCACATCAGATCATAGGAAAAGGAACTATATCCCTTCACGGTATAGAGATCCCTGATATACGGTATACACCAACAATGAAAGCAAACCTACTATCTTTCAGACAGTTAGATAAGCAGAATTTCGATATATCTCTACTTGGTAATGTTAATGAAAAGCATTTCCTTATCAAATCACCTACAGGAGCTTCCTTTGGCGCCTACCCGGAGGAGAATTCAGATCTTTACCAGGTCCGACCAATTGTATATACAACAAAGTCAATACAAAAAGACCATACAACGAATATTCAAAAGAATAACCAAAAGGATGATCAAGAACATCAGGGTCATTCTACAATACCAACAACAACCATGGAGGAATGGTATCGATGCCTATCCCACATTCATTTTTGTATAATACTAAAGCTTGAGCAACAAAAGATCTTGAAGATCAAAGGCCCGAAGACCCTGGCTTTCTGTGATATATATAGATAAGCAAAACAAAGGAGGCAGAGTACCAAAGACCCTGCTCCACGTGCTACGAAGATTCTAGCACGAATTCATATTGATATTACAGGTGGCGGCGCAATATTAGATTACAAAGATGAAGAAGCACCACCAGGCATCAAGAATATTCGATACTTCATACTGATTACTGATAATATTATTCGATATCGTTGGGTCTATATTCTATATACAAGAGATAAAGCTATTCCCACCTTTCAAGGATAGCTTAAATACATCAAGAATTAAGGGTTTAACCCACCCGCTTTCGTCCGAAGCGATCGCGAATTCATTACAGATACTATGAAGAAGATCTGTCAAACATACGGCCTAATATAGGAACCTACTACTGCAGATTCTCTATGGCAGGATGGTGTTAGTGAACGTGGAATTTAGATAGTTCTATAGCGTACACGAGCAACCCTATATAATTCTGATATACCTCGCTGGCTGTGGCCACAAGTGTTGTATATAGCCGTCGATTATTTGAATCGAACGCCCACTAGAATCCCATTATACAATGACAGAAGGCCTATGGCGCCGACAAGCGATCCGGAAATTCAACCATCTATACACATCACACCATATTCAACTTAGATAAATGGTGATGCAAATATCAAGCATCTTGTCAAATTTGGTTCACCCACTTTTATATATCTACATGGAGTATCTAAATATGCAGGTAAGCCTACTAGCAAGCTTGATCCATATGCAAAGAAAGTGTATATTGTTGGCTACCGTGGCTCCCATATCTACATTATTTGGGACCCTGAAATTAATCAATTTCGCGAGATAAATAATATATTAGTTAATAAGGAATTCAACCCTATACCACAACAAAAAGTTGAAGCCAAAGCACCCACAAAAGCTTTGAATATCATACAAGACTTGCCTACCGAAGATACTACAGAGATTACTCTTAGAGATGATCTTTATCGACCCGCAAAAGGATTTGTATTGATTCGATCAATTGAATCACCTCTTACTGCGCCTATATCTTATCATGAGGCTATTAACGGTCCTGAATCTGATCAATAGACCAAAGCTATATAAAAAGAGGTTGATATCTTGCAAAGAAAACACTACTGGGACTTGATTCGGAAGTCAGATATGCCTGCCGGCATACATACTATTCCAAACAAATAGGTCTATAAAAAGAAGCTTAATCTTGATGATTCTATTCGTTATAAGGCATAATGGGTTATTAGGGGTAACCTTCTAGATAAATCAACATTTGAAGGGATAACATACGCTCCAGTTATTGATCTTGTTACTTCACGTATCTTACTTGCTATTAGTGCCCAAAAAGGCTAGTATATTATTTAGGTAAATATAATTCTTATATTCTTAAATACAAAATTAAAAGTGAAAGATCATTCTATCTATATGCACCAACCACTAGGATTTATGGAAGGAGAACCCGGTACCCTAGTTTGCCAACTTCGTCAATCTCTTTATGGCCTGACTCCGTCTGCACGCCTATGGTATGATGATCTACGAGCTTACTTTGAATCTATTAGATTCAGAGTTTCACCACATGATTTAGGTCTATTTGTGTATACCACCAAGAAGTTATATATCACTACTCACATTGATGACTTTAAGATTATTGGTGAAGATATTCAAGATACTAAACAAGTACTTGAGGACTTGAAATCTCGATTTGAAATCAAAGAAGTGCCTGAATTCAAACGATATCTAGATATAAACATCAAGACTATGCCAACAGGCATTCAAATATCACAAGAGGACTATATTGATGAATTAGTTAACTCTTTCGGGCTTCATGATGCCCACCCAACTAAATCACCTCTTGATCCTGGAACCATAATTGATAATACTCCAGATTCTACCATGAATATTAATGAATATCAGCGTGGTACGGGTAGCCTGCAATCTCTTGCTACAAAGACTAGGCCAGATATTAGCCGCGCAGCTTGCTTCCTTACAGAATTTAATATGGTACCTACAACTAAATATTGGGCAACTTTTATATATATGCTTAAGTATCTAAAAGGCATACATACCCTTGGAATTATATACCAACATAATTCAAAAACTACGGCTGATATTGGACCCCCGGAAGCATACAGTGATTCTGATTGGGGAGGTCCATATACCAAAGCCCGCAAATTAGTGGGTGGATATATTTTCAAGCTTGCAGGAGGACCTATAGCCTGGCAAATAAAACGCCAAACGTGCGTAGCAACCAGCTCCAATAAAGCTGAATATATTACTGCATCAGAGGCATCGCGAGAGGCCTACTGGATCCGCGAAATCATAAAGGATCTTCGATTATTCAATGAATCATCGCCCGCACCTAGTATACCAATGCATATGGATAATAAGGGTGCAATCGACCTTACCACCTCCGACATACGGACCAAACGGTCCAAATATATTGATATCCGATATCATTACACGTATAATATAATCGCACAGGGTATTATTCAAATCAAGCAGATCCCCACAATTAATATGGTTGTGGATGGCTTCACAAAGCCGCTGGGATTCGAAGCCCATTCTAAATTCGTGCGATTACTTGGTCTCATATAGATAAGTGATTCCTGCACTAGGCAACTGCCTACCACACTTCATCATTTAGTAAGCTAGTCTCCTAGACAGTTTGGCCCGTGCCGGCCACCTAATAGAATACAATCAATCGCTTCCACAAATATGCGGAATCACGTGAGTGCTAGCCGCTTGGCAACACCACTAGGTTCAACCCCTTATTCTTGTATCTAGAAGGAGGACATCGATATATACATATCTAGATGATGGCTGTGTGCTAGATAGCTGTGTGCTATAATATCATCTAGCTCGTCCTTATATAGGCAACAGCATGTGTAGCTATCAATAGCTCGCTGCGCTCCTATTTCCCCTGATCGCTTCAAAACCCTACGGCGCAGCACTACGACCAGGCAGACAAGGTCACGTGATAATATATTCCTTGGCAGGAATAGCAGGATAGAAATATACTAAAGGATAGAAGTATATTGGTATACTAGCCAGGGAAGGTATACTATGGAAGGACTGGATATATAAGGACGCTCATTACCGCCCTACGATTGTATTTAGTTCTTCGTGATTATTCCAATTTCCTTAGTTACTCATACTATTGAATTTGTTACTTCTATCTACTACGGGTCAGTAAGAACACTACCACTGCGTATACGTACAAGGTGGGCCCTACTACTGGCTTGATCGTTGTTTACCTTGGAGAGACCATTGTGATATCGTTATATCAACCCTTCCGCCAGCAGCACTTGACGGGTAGCGTACTGGACGCTACGTGAAGACTCCCGAAGTACTGCGAAGTCACCAGACGAAGATCCTAAAGGACTTGGATCGCTTGAACTTTCCCTAACCAAAGCAGATAGATCGATCAAGACCCAGGACCTGGGGCGTAACAGCTATAATTTGTAATCATTTTATTGTAATTATACTTTTCCTTAGTCTATAATAATTAAAAAATAATAAATAATATTATATAAAAAGATAAAACAAGCACCCTTCCAAAAGAAATATCGAACTGCGTAGGGGTTAAAAAGTCATTAATAGGGGTAAAAAGAGGGAGGGGCAAAAAAGAAATATCCATACTCCCCCGAGCCGGAATCGAGCCGGCGACCTTTCGGTAACAACGGAAACTTCCTATTACAGCCGAACGCCATATCCAACTAGACCATCGGGGGTTTTTCGGATGCGTGATCGATGCTTCTATGTTCCATGTTGTTCGCCCTAGCAAATGTACTCTGCGCTAGATTCGCGCACTATCCACAACAATAAATATTTACCCCGCTGAATCAAATTATAGGAGTTCATCTCGCAATGAAGGGTCGCAACATATACGAAAGCATCGCTCAATAGCATGGTCTACTTCAGAAACTCTATGCTGACACTTCGGTTGATATGTTCATGGCATTGGTTTCTTAGGATACATACAGTGAGGGTAAGTAGTGAAAAGGGAGGACGGTGCAACAGAGGTAGATAAGGCCGTAGGTATGCCAAGATGTGGTGCTTCCCACTCAAAAGAACACAGAGCCTAATGGTCCTAATCCCATACAACCAGGAAGGGCACCAAAGCCCTAACCAAAAAAAAAAGGAAACAAAAGAGCATTGAATCACTCCCACGGTCATTACGACCGGCCAAACACATGGATATGCCAACACGCGCAATCATCATCAAAATTGCTCAAAAGGATCGCTCAAGCTCGTATACCTTCGTGCTAAATGGGGCGTTACCGACAGGTGGAATGACGCGAGTTTTCGCATTCTCCACACTTTCGTATAGAGGCAGATAAGGGAAGGAGATTTGCCACTTTCACTCTTCCATACGGCCAAAGACCCCGTCATCATCGTCCTCGCCGTGATGACGGCTACCAAAATCGACGTCGGCATTGCGTCGCTGTCTTGACTCGCGATGAACGTCCTCCATCTTGACGTCTCGCTCATCCGAGATCTTATATGATAGCGACGGGTTCAACGAGAAAGATCCGTAGATGGTTGAGACGGAGCCAGGCAAAGGCATCGCCGCTGCAGCGGATTGAATCAGACTTCCACCGGTGCTGTTCAGGCTCTGGCCGAGGAAACGAGCAGGCAGTGGGGGCACCGGAGGCACGTCGGGCGACATGGGCACGGGCCCCGTGCGGGGCGTCCCAAAACTGCACAGACCGATCGCTGCGGCCAGATCCGCCTCTTCGTCGTCGCTGCTCGCGGTGTCGGCAGTCGAGGGGCGCGTATCGATGCTCGACTGGCGGAAATGCGAAAACGCGGGCGAATGTAGCGGCGCGCTCTCGGTGAAGGAGCTCGATTGATAGGAGCGTGAGAAGGCGGAGGTGCTGGCGACGCTATACCGCTTCCCGTAGCCGGCCGGTGTGCCGGTCAGGTCCTCCCCATCTTCGTCCATGGGAGGCGGCGTCGTCTCGGTGGAGCTGAGTCCGTCGCGGAGTTCTGACGATGTCGCGGGAGACGCTGATGAGTCTTCCGACTCGATCTCCGACGCCGCAGCGGGGGCTTCTTGGTTCATGTTCACCAGAACGGTGGCCGCTTCGAGCAATTGGACTTGCTGATGCTTGGAGATGAGTAGTTTCGAGGTAAACTGCCATGCTGGGTCATGTTCCCACCTAGCCAAAAAAAAACACAAAACTGTCAACCAAAACCAACCTGGGAAAAGACGGGAGGAAGATGAGTAGTAGTAAGATAGGGTATCTGGAGGAGAGGTGGGTGACCACGACAGACGACATGGAGAGAGTCGGTATCGATGGGACCCCGTCTCGAGCCGGACAGCGGTACGATAGGGGGGTAAACGCACATATGCTTCGTCAAGCAGCTGCTATGCTTATACCCTTTCCCACAACGTTCGCAGCGGAGTTCGCTGGCGACCCGCTTCCCTTCGCCCCGGATCAGGTTTGACCCTTCACTGGCGCGTCGGTTCCTGCTCTTGGTGCTGACGGGCTTTCCGACGGGAGCGCTGCCATCCACTGCAGTGTTCTCATCGATCGAGTTGGGCGAATGCTTGCGGTCCTGCCCGGCGTTCACACTCCGCAACAGAGACGTCGAGAGGGCGGACGTGGCTCCCAGGGAGCTCGACTCGAGACCCTTGCGGCCTGCGAGACTCCTCCGGTGAGACACGATGGGCATCCCGGCCGGTTCACCATTGTCCTTCATTGTGGCCGCGACGGCGGCGGCTGCATTGGCTGCTGCAGCGGAGGCGATACTCTTCCGACGGGTGACGCGATGGTTGGAATTCACCGCCCCCAGCGATATCGAGTGCGCATGCGAGTGGTTTCGAGCATTGCTCTGTCGGATGGAGAGGCTTGCCTGCGGGATCGGCCGCGATATGGAGGACTCCTGCCAAGCACCAATTCCAGCGTCAGCAGCGGTCGGGACGGTCTCACCCAGAGATCCTGCGATGAACGGCAATGGGAGTTACCTTGAACGATGCCATTGTATGCTAGGTCCGGTTCTCACTGCTCTCGACCCCTTTCAACGACACGCGGCTTCAGCGTTCGGTGGTCGGGGGCAGAGGGGTGGAGGGGGAAGTGCGTCGGGGCTGAGATGGTGCGAGATAGGCGAATGTAGGTGACCTAGGCGAGCAATTGGGAGAGTTGGATAGGCGATTCGAACGACTGCGCAGCGGCGAGAATCGAGCAAACGTGTGAATTGGGGGAAATCGAAAGTGAAGGTTCGGGGAGGGAGCTTTCCTGTTGCCGTAAAAATAGCTCGGGTTATTGGCACTTTGCGGGGATCCAGGACATCCACGGCTTTCACTGGCAGGAGGATCTGCGGGGGGTTTGTCGGTGCGGTGCGACCGAGTGGGACAAAAGGTTCCAGCCAGCCAGATAGTTCCAGAGGGAGAGAAAGGTTCAGAGATGAACTGCAAGATGGATAAGGATAAAAAAAAAAAAAAAAGTGAATGAAACTTTTTTTTCTTTTTTTAATTTTTTGGTGAGACGAGCAGGAATGATGAGCCCGAAAGCGTTCCTGACTAAGGGTGGAAGAGAAGAGAAGGAGGGCGAGGATGGACTGGTGGAGCCGATAGGAGAGAGACAATTAGTCTACAATAATGTTCTCTTGTCTCGTTCAGCCGGGGCGGAATTCCAGCTGTTCCAGACGGGCGCCAACCAGTTAGACCCGTATCTTCGTCCACCAGTGGAGCGCATGATGTCGCTGATCCACCTTCGACTCCTCTTTTGCGATGCTTTTCTCCATCACTGAATGCTACGTATGATTAGGCTCGTTCGCCGGACTGGCCACGTCCGGATACGGATTCCCCCACTAAATGGGTTCGGTTCCAGCCCAGGCAGACGAATTCCGCTTCACACTTCCAGAGGGAACTTTTTTGTTCTTTTTTGGGCTGTCCGGATCAGTCGATGGGAAGACCTGTTTTCCCCTGCATGGAATCCCTTTCCACTGAGCTTCCCGTCAGGTACCAGAGGGTGCCAGACGCCCGTTGGAACGTGGATCATCCCAAGCGCTTCGTTGCATGCAGCGTCTCGCCCACGCAGCGCTTAACTAGAGGATGAATCCCGCTCGATGAAGGACTCCGTAATCATACGGCGCTCTGATCTACGATAATGACCGGTAATTATCAATCATTCTTAGTCCCTCGCCCCCATGGTCTCGCCTTGCTTTGCTCTCTCGCTTCCGTCGTCGTGGGCGTATCGCGTCATCGACCCGAGCAATCCCGTTTTCCTTGCTGCGACCTGAGCGACACTCTGGTTCTCTGGTGCCTGTTCCCCCGTGGCGTATTGTTGTTATTCAGGGAGCACCGCCATCCCGATCCCGGATCTGGTCAATGGCGGTGATCGACTTGACTCATCCGCCCTGATCTCAGATCCCAATCTCCTTTCTTCTCAACCGCCAGGAAATGATTTCCCTCTATCCTGATCATCCATGTTGCCTGGCGATCACCCGTGGGCTGAAAACCACCGGCCACAAAAGCTGCGACAGCGACGAACGGGCCCAGGGATCCTAGTACTAGGTCGCGATCTCTAAGATCCGGACGCTGACTATCTCTCCCTCTCGACCAAAACCAGGCAGGACAGATAGATAATAATAAGAATAATCCCACGCTAGAATTAATGATTTCTCTCTCCACCCGGTCAGACGGTCAGCAGCCACCAGCATGATCTCATCGCCTGCATTCTCCTCGTCTCGTGGCCTCCACGCCCGTCTCCACTCGTCACATGGAGACGTCATCCATTCCTTTTTAACACCTGACCGGAAGCACCTGATCTCGCGAACAGAAACCCCCTCATCAGATTAATCAGTAAAAGAGGAGTAAATAGTCAAGATCCCTAACGGTCAGAGGCAGTCTATGGTTCCTCGCTCCAACAATGGAACAAAGCACGACCGGTCGGATAGTCTTGCCGACTTCTGCTGATGGCGGGATCCACCACGGCGGCTGCTTTCCCCATGCTATGATTGCTATCTGAGAGCAAGTCCCAAGGTCGACTGGTCGAGCCACTCCCGGAATGCAAGCGCCTGCACTCGCCGCACACCAGCTGAAACAAGAATGTTTTGTGTTTGCACCGTTGTTCACCAAAAAAAAATAATGAACTAGGATTCATGTCGAGCATCGCCCCGCGGCGCTGAATCATGACACGCACCGGGTGGAGCCTCCAGGAGATCCCAACCAGAATGGAACCATCGCGATGGGGCCTTCGTGGAGCGCAGATTATCTGGCCATGATGTACAGCATGTACGTACACACATTAGTTATTGGTGCCTGTCAGATTACACGACGAGCTATCGTGGTCAATCAATGGCTTGACAGCTGGCATAGAGATCTCTGGGCATCGAATCAAGAGTCCTTCCAGGATGCTATTCTTCAGATCTCCCGGGTAAGAGAATATGCCTGGTACCAACGGGAAGATCAACCAGCCCCGGTCGTCAGCAATAGTAAAGCCAATGATCTTCATAACCGCCCCTGGTCTAACTTTCATTGACCGTGCACAAGCGCCTGAGACTATTGGATTCAATATACTCCGTAGAAGTCGTTTCATCTCCTGCTAGAGTACTGTCCGTCTGTTTCGCGCGCCAGTGATCCGGGGGTAGTATGACCCTTTTTCAATGGCAGTTATTATCATAATATTAAATGCGATATTTTAGTACTGGGCTCGTACGACGATCACGCTACTGTAGCCGTTGGCCATTGCGTGTTCTAGACACTGTTAGGAAGAATTGCGCTAGTTAAGCGAGACTGAAGATGCATGCCCACTCCACCAATGGACTGTTCGTTCTGTTTTAATTTGGTTCCTTGATTGTTTGTGGTACTATTGAGCTCAGATTGCTACTCCCATGAGGAAAATAGATCCTGACAATCCTCACCGCCGAAGACGTCACGGGGAATTGCATCGTTGAACATGTTCCGGCATCCAATAGACCAGAATCGCGGGCATCGTGAGCTGCAAGGCGTTCTTATTCTGCCTATGAATTGAGTTCTAAGGTTGCACGGAAAACAGCTCAGATGCAACTGTGCTGTCTACACCGCATCACTGTGAACATCGCTATGGATCACCGGGGTAAGGCGCCAACAGTATGCAATCTCCGAGAATCGGCTTGAGTTCTCTTCGAGAACCGCCAAGATTAAGGACGATACTCGTGGAGATCTCTAGAGGATATTTCTCCCATGGCGTCCTGATGGTATGTGAGACGTTCTCACGAGATGGGAACGCACTTCATTGGATATCCGGGTTCTTCAGCTTTGTCATTATCTCGTTTAGGCCCGCCGTGCCTGGAGTATAAAGCTTGATATTGTCGCGTGGAATAGGATTTTTTTTTATGCTGCTTAATGATGATGTACCAGCAATGCCGTCTTTCCTACCACACTAACAGCCTGGAAGATAGGAATTGAGATCAGTACCGGCCCTGGACACTTTGTTTCAGAACACCAATTTCGAATAATTTCCTTGAGATTTCGAGATGGATCTCGGAAATTTTCCGGTATACATAGTGCGCTGTCTCAAAACTGTCAAAATGAAACACTACGTAAGGAATATTAGACCTTTGTCCATTCTACGGACACTTAGATTCACATATCGGATCTAGGCCCTTCCTTTCTGCAATTTTGAGACTCAGGAATTGAAGCTAGACCCAGATGCCCCTTTCCGCTATCAGTTATCCTAGCGGCAGAACTTAGCAACATCTTTTCGATGCTCTCGCTAGCTCTGCCGGTAGGAATGAGCTTTACATTCCCATTTTCATTTTCTTGTTTCTTTTTTTGTTCTGCAGTACCCAGTGGAGTCGGGCATCACTAGATAACGCCCATCTTGTTTTCTGGAATGTTACCCAAGCCTCACCTGCCGCTATCCCGCGGTTGTGCAGAACTGACCCCCTTATGCCTATGTTCTGGACTCTGAACGGATCGACGCTGGCTGCCGCTGAAGACGCGCATGGAACTCCGTAGACCTGATTGCGTCATAGTTCTACAAAAAGAAATGAGAACTAATATAGCTCCCATCGGAAGGGTCCACCTGTCCCACTGCTCATCTGGGGAAATTTTTAGCCCTTTTTCTTTCTTTTTTTTTTTCTATTGTCATTATGTCATGACCCACTGTCTAAATTTGCTGCTAAACAAAAGTTTACGGGATCATATTCAAGTCGCGGGTAAACATGCAAACGATGCAAACACATCAGAATATTCGATTTCCTAAGTCGAGACCCCACGATTTCTCTTTGAGGGGGGCAGAAAACGAAAACGCTTTCCCAAATGAGTCTGATGTCTAAAATTATTTGCTTTCTTTCTTTCTATTTAATTCCCTTTCTGTTTATAGCAAACGTATCCTTTTATCTAGACGACGAAACGAAACCAAGATGAACACGACCATGCTATACTCTTGTTCAAATAATGAATGCTAATTGTTTTTAATTATAGCATCCCTTCCTACAGCTCAGTCCTGGGCCCTGCATTTTAAAGCTTGCAGGCCTGCTAGGTATGCGACCTCTCGGGGAATTCTCTAGCGGCTTGTGTCCGAAGCAGAGCGAAGGCTAAACGCGGACATCCGTGCAATTTGAGGCCAATAGCGATCGGACAGTGTGATGCAACAGGATTGTTCTTAGCAGTCAGGTGATAGTTACTGATGGTGCCTCGCTGATCTTACTATATAGCATCTACTCTCCCTCTTCTGGTATCTCGGCATTCCTCAGCTTTACCAAGATAATATCATTAGAAGTTCATTCCTGTCGTACTGTATGAAGCAGTGAATATAGCAGAAGAACGTGGACTTTAACCAGAAATACTAACGATAGATAACCACACGCAAGGATCAATTCAAAGCATGACGACAAACTATTTTGATAATTGATTATAGGTTGATCTAACATTGAGCCGACGTCGACGCTATATTGGCATGTGAACATAGCAATTGCAGAATTTGCATATTCTCCTCGTTCTCAGGGCTGAAAGTGGATTTACGTTGCCAATACGGATCAAGAGGCAACACATGTCTAGATCATCAAGCTGCACAGCCGCCCGCAAAGGATCCTGTTGCCCATCCCAAGAATGGCTATTCCAATCGGCGCCGCTATGTAAGAGCAGTATTCTCGCCGACTCATACCGGTTTCGTGAAGCTGAGGCATTCATGATAATCCGCACTAGGGCTGTGTCTCCTTGATCGTCTGCCTGATGTATACCTTCCTGGAAAAGTGGGATCAAAAGGCGGAACATCTCTGGGTTGCAGAGCCTTGATGCCAAATGCAGAATGTTTTCACCGCGGGAGTTTGGGTATCGAAGATGTGCTTCGATGACATTCTCCCCCAATAAGTATTCTACCACATCAACGTGGTTTCCCAAAACAGCCTCTCCAATCGATTGATGCGTTGGTTTGCCAAACGTTGAAGGTTGTTGTTCAAATCGGAACTCACGCAGA
Source organism: Paecilomyces niveus (assembly GCA_003116535.1). Lineage (NCBI taxonomy): Eukaryota > Fungi > Ascomycota > Eurotiomycetes > Eurotiales > Thermoascaceae > Paecilomyces > Paecilomyces niveus. The sequence continues at coordinate 5,281 of QEIL01000288.1, read as the reverse complement.
AATTCACTCCTAAGCTCTGCCTTATGCTGAGCGCTAGTCATCAACCGCCGGATTATGGGCATACAGCCTGCGCTGGCAGCCACGCACAAGAGCTCATTTCCCCATTGTTCCTGAATCAGTTTATCTGACACATAATCGACGAGGTCAAATACAGGATCCCAGTTGTAGCGATTTATAATGGGACTAGACCACCTTTTTATGAGAAGTCGAAAAAAATCAAGATTTTGTAGCTGATAACAAAGTTTACCATCTAAGAAGAGTATCCTGAGTCTTGATACGTCACCCCACTGAAGAATCTGATCAGCGGCCCCCATAGCTGATTCTCGAAGAAACGTGTCCTTGTCAAAGTTCGAATTCTCAAGCATATCACGTAGCATGGCTTCTGAGCCATAGAGCGAAGTGATGCTGAGGGGATCATACAGAGTGCTGTTAAATTCAAATCTGGGCGTGATCGCGCAGTCTGGGCGACAGTTTTGTTGAATCCAATTGCGAAGTCGAGTTGAGCCCGCTTGACATAGATTCTATATGCTTGCTAGGCTTGGAAGAGGTTCGACCGCGATGGCGCCAAAATGCTCCAGCCAATGGCATGATGCGTAGACGAAGAACTCACCAAAGCCACGATCAGTCGGATCATAGCGAATCATATTTTCTTCCTAGGATTCCCACGTGCAATATGGATCGTACTGGACCGGGCCTTCGTTATCATTGAACAGGTTGAATTCTTGGGGAAGCTCTGCGATTGCTACTTGCTCCTCAGAGAACAGATCTCTACTGCCAATATCATCCAAGAGAAGATATCCGATGCAAATATCCAGGATGAATGCCTCCAGACTCTCGAAACATTGATCCGAAATCATTTGATCAGTTTCTGTTAAGGCCGGACCTTGTAGATAAGGCTGATTAGAAGTCCATTCGTTTATAATGAACTCCTTCACCGACTGGTGTATGAGTCGAACTTGACGCTTCTTCAAGTCACTGAAATCGACGCGAGCAATGAATGGATGAATAAGACTCATGACTCTTTGATGGTCTGCCAGCTTAGCAAGAGCGTCTACGGTGGTAACATGTCGAGCCGCACCCAAAGTAACGGCCCAGGCGAGCTCTAGTATGCTAAAAGATCTGTGGGTGACGGCGAGAAGTTTCAGAGCTGTACTGGCAAGCTCCTGATTTTCGGGATCATTTGAAGTGCAACGGGAAAGTAACGTGATGTAGAGGTCTGAGAGCTGTTTGGGTAGTGGTATTTCTTCCAAAAAGCGTCGCATCGGATCGAATGCCCTGATTTTGCGGACTTCGATAAGCTCAATCATCATCTTTGTCCACATGGCACTTCCTTGTACTAAATGAGATAGTCTCTCTATGATGAGTGTCTTGACATCCGTCGATAGATAAAACAATTGCCTCTCAACTGTTTTCCTAACGACAATGGCATCTCGCTTAGAGTCTGAATTCAACTCGATCGTAGCCGTTTTGTCCAGCTGTTCCAAGATCTCTTCCTCAGGACGGGAAGACAGCAAAATTTTGAGCCCCGAAATATTTTGCGATAAAGTTTTCAATAACTTGAGAAGACTGTTTCGAGATGCTCTATCGCACTCATCCAGACCGTCAATAACGACGAAAACTGGGCGATCAATTGCTTCCAGCAGCTTTCGCAGGAACTCTTCCAGCTTTTTGATACTTGTCGCTGGATCGAAAATTCCAGAAGCCTGAGCCTCTTTATACCACTCGAAGAATGGCTTTTTTAGACCCGGGAGCTGTTCAAGGAGCGACAGAATCAGAGCAGAGACTATGTAGATAGCCTTACCTGTCTCGTCGTCCCGGCAATAGTAACAGCATATCTTGGGCTGAGGCAGTTGATGCTCATTTCTTCGCCTCAGCCGGTCTACAAGAAATGCCATAGCAACAGTTTTTCCACAGCCCACATCGCTGACGATCACCAACTGCTGAGAATCGGAAGCGTTATACCAGTTGATAAAATTAGTATTTTTCAGTAAGAAATCACAAGCCCGATCAGCTTCAAGATCCTGCAGAGGGGCATGGCATTGAGTCTGGCGGCTCATCTTATCACCACCTAGCCATCTAGCAACTGGGGCTGGATAAGAATGTATACAACAGGTTTAAGATTTGAAAACTTACTTTCATGATCATAGAGCATGGCTTTGATATCTTCCGTAATCTCCCATGTCGCTTTTTGTACAAGATTTCGGAGCGTATCGGAATATCTCAAGAAGTCTTGGACAATGTTTGGAAGGTCAGTCTCCAAGACCATTTTCATTATCAATTTTGCTCTTCTCCTGGTTAATATCTCAAATGCGGCTTTGTAGAACTCTAGGATCTTCTGGTACACCAATACGAGTGCCTGGAAAATATTAGAAAGGCTCTAAGAAAAATTCACTGTAGATTACCTTGTGAATATCTTTCCTATCCGCTTTCTGGCCGAGCGTGTCACAATCATCAATGTAGGAAGTTTGCTCTAGCATTTCCGCAATTTGGAGCCGGCATGCATGGAGCGGAGGACCCCCGTGGCGAGGCTGATGCAGTACCCTTGTGGGTTCTGGCACAGCCGATCCTCTTGGGGGTACGTGGCTTCGGGGATCGGTGAGATGCTGTTATCCTCCGTAATCAGGCTCGGAGCGGAGTCATCGGACAGATTATCTGTGGACGAGGACGTACCCATTTGCCGCTTGGGCGACAGTTCTCTGCTCGCGAAGTTGGAAAAGGCAAACGAGTTGAAATTGAGCTGCGAGTTGCCCAGGAGGTTGTGAATTGATGAAAGAGGTATTTCGGCATCCAGAAAGCCCCCCGGTAGAGCCAGAGGATCTCCAACATATTGAAGTTCTGGTTCAGCTGCGACCTCCATCGTATGGCAAGTGTGCTTTGGCGGGAGTGTTGTAATAGTGTCGCTAGGTGAGGCCCTTGGAGTTGGGGATTAGGGGGGGAAGGGGGAAGTTATGGATGAGTTGAGACGGGAGCGATACCCGCCATGAACTATGTGCCGCACTGCATACTATCTCTGTAAAATGTAACTGGCCAACCCGCTGGGACAGATCGGGTTATAATTTACTGTTAGCCTCCCGCCACCTCCACCCAATTTCAACTCGTATTCTTAGCGACAATACTTACTTTCATTGGTACTTTTTCTCACAGCCCCCAAATCATGCTGACCTTGTCCATCAATATCTCCACTGATGAATCGGCCCCTTAAGCCCAGCTTGGAATCCAATCCACGCCTCTTTGGTGCCCGTACAGGATCCAACAAGGAGAGAGCGAAGGAACGCATCGGCATGCGACTCAGTGGATCTTTACTTACTAACCATATGCAGCAAGATTCCGGCTAGCGGGCGGGCGGAATGCATGAGCACCCTCTTAATTACCCATATACTTTGCAACAAGGCTGTTACGGGCCAACCATAGAGGGGCACGATGGTGACACCCTGATAAGATGAAACTCTGCGCAGCATTGCAGCAAGACAGACACAGGGGTCACGTGACAAGGAAGTATAAAAGGTATATGGGATATATCTTTTATCCCCTTGGCTGGCAGCGCTAGTCGTCGTTAGCGGTAAGTTTGAATAGAGTACTTCCATTGGTCAGTCAGCTTTCACCGCTTTCTTATAAATTGGGAATAGCTCCTATCCCCTAATTCTCACGCACCCTGATATTCTACGTAAACTATGTAGAATGCGCTTAGTTGCGCATACTCGTACGCGTCTTTATATCATGGATCCTTTGGGGTCTGCCTCTAAAAGAGGCTGAAGAGCCTCTATTGCATACCTCCTCTGTAGCTCCATCCAGCGCCTCTCCATCTCCTCCTCGTTCTCCTAAGAAGGAAGAATTGAAGCGATTTCAACAAATCATGCGATTTTTTCATGTTGCAGATCCTAATCCTGAGGCTGCTATACAAGAGGCTATAAGGCTTAATCTGAAGCCTAATCAGATATGGTGGTATAAGTTAGAGCCTTTTGCATCTAGCGTTCGTGTAGCCTATTCATAATACTAGAAACCTTCAAGCGAAGTCTCTATATATAAGACAATGATTTGTGGCTTTAGGCAGTTTCACCATACCTTTAAGATATTAAATAAGCCAATCAAGCAAGGATATAAACTCTTTGTTATTGCTGATCAAGGCTATATCCTATATTGGATATGGGCAAGCCGTCATAAATCACTTGTGGAGGTCAAAAAGTATAAGAGATTAACCCTTACTAGATCTATAGTTGTTCGACTGGCACAAGAAGGCCTACCATCTCAACACAACAACTATACAGTCTATATGGACAACTACTTCTCTACTATTCCTCTATTTAATCATCTTCGACAATTAGAGATTGGTGACTATGGAACTACCCGACCAAAAGCTTCTAAAAAACTATTTCCAAAGGCTCTTCATACACTAAAAGATTCAAAGAAGTATTAGCAGTGGAATACTCTATATGCAGCTCCTGCAAGTGTTGATTCTGATATTGATTCTGTGCTCTGTATCTCATGGCAAGATAATAACATTGTCACTGCCTTATCAACTATATATACTGTATATAAGCCAACTGACTGGATTCCTCGCTTGCGCAAACGCTCTGCTAAGATACCTACCAGTATAAGTAAACCATTTGGTGATCAACCTACTGAGGAGCTTCCAATACCCCGGATCATTGATGAATACAACTATTATATGGGAGGGGTAGATCGTACAAATCAATTACGAGCAAGCTATGAAACTCATCAAAGAACTTTACGGTCATGGTGGCCTATATTCTTTTGGACACTTGATATAGCTATTATCAATGCTTATTGCATTGCAAAAATAGCCCGCAGACAGCAAGGTATAAAGGAGATTACTCATCTTGAATTTCGGAAAGGTCTCTACAGAGTTATTTAAGCAAGGATCAGAGGAATCACTTTAAAAAAAGCGGATATATAGCTCATTTCAACCATTAGATGAAAGCGATCATCAGGTTGAAAAGATTTACCCTCGCAAATGGTACCATTTCTGTGTTATACGGGTTCAAAGAGCAAAGGCTCGAGGTCATACTTGTCATGACCCTACTAGAACTGCACCGCCGATAACCCTTCGCCTCGAGGGGAGGCGAGGGGCAGAGGTGTCAACCCCGTGAAGTGAAACCCAGATGAAACTGCCAAGAGCTAGGGGACGAAGGATCTCCTCGATAGTTATATAGAACCCCTCTAGACTGCTGGCATAGGGGAGCCAGCGATCCGTTCTGTTCTATTCTATTCCAATCCAATCTACTCCCAACCTGCTGAACCCTTCGCGCACGTCCTAGTACCC
>QEIL01000287.1:0-14155 GCA_003116535.1 Paecilomyces niveus | reverse complement strand
GTAAGCTAGTCTCCTAGACAGTTTGGCCCGTGCCGGCCACCTAATAGAATACAATCAATCGCTTCCACAGGTTATGACCCCTCAATGCTAGAGGATTTGGGCTTCTTGCTAGTTCAATAATATATAGAACCGATTCTCGATACTCTGAGTAATATGCTATACTAGTATTTTGTACCCCTTACCTATACGAGGGGGGGTTAGTATTAATATTGTGATACCCCTGAACCAGGAATACAAAGGTATCTTTCATTAGAATACCACCAAAGGCCTTATGAGGCACAAAATCGACTGAAATTCCCTTTCAAATAACAACTCGCAATCGAGCATATGCACCAGAAATACTTATATCTATAGATCAAATATTAAATAATTTGATATCAGATAAACCCGATCAAATACCAAATAATATAATGGAGAGAATATATAACAACCTACTCCACCAATTACACAAAAAAATAATATAATAATTACATAAAGAAATAAGATATAAAATACATATAAAACAACAAGAGCTACCTACACAACAATTACATAAGGAAATAAGCCAGGATATTTCCAATATACAAAATATAATGATTTACTAATTAAATCTTATATATTATGAATAGGAATATATTCAATAATTGGCCAAATTAAAGCTTAGAATTCGAAAACTACCAATTCTAAATAGCTGTGAGAATTATACTATATAGTGTAATTCTATTCTAATGGATACCCATATAATTAAGGCAAAGGATATCCTTAATTAAACTCAGCCCTAAGATGGTAATAATAAAATTGATATTATCCGTTGGCAAATCAGGAATAAGATCCTATATACTAGGATTCTCCAAATAATTATATCCTATATATAAGAAATAATTAGTTAGGAAGATTTAATATTTATAACAGACCTATAGATTAGAATTATATCAATATATAGTTTATTTGTAACAAAGGAGTAATTTATAATTATCAAAGCCTTGATAGATCTAAATTTATAAGGTAACTATCCAATAATAGTCCATAATTTTCAACGGATTATAGTAAAGCTCCGACGAATAAATTTATTATTTGATAATATGGTTCATAATATCTTTATCTATTCCCTAGGTTAATAGTAATAGAACTTTATTCGTATATAATTAGATAAATTCTATTCCTATGGCCGAGGACTAATTAAGAATTTAAATATAACAACACTTATAAACCAATTAATTACATAAGTATCCTTATCTTCCAATTCAAATAAATATATTTCTCAGAATCCTTAGGAATTCAAACTTAAGACTAAATACCAAATAAGCCCTTCAGAATCAAAAGATTCAAACCAAAATAAATATAATAATTAAAATTAAAAATCAACATATACAAAAACACTATATCAAGTATATAGTAAAGGATTCTATACACCTAACAATTGTTAGAAACTATACTTAGAAAAAATACCTAAACACCCTTGGAATCCACCAACTTCAAATACTATACCTAATAATTAAAAGAATTAGTTAACAGGCAAAAAATTAGTTATACAAGACAGCCATGTGCAAGCAAATTCAATTATAATTACACAGGTTCAGAAACCTAGATAGTTTCTTGATATAGCTACCGATTTTTATATAATATATCTTTGTAATATTTTTATTAAACTTTATAATTTTTATATATTAATCGATAATATTAGTAGCTATCTATATTAAATTATAGGAAAAGGAACTATATCCCTTCATAGTATAGAGATTTTTAATATATAGTATATACTAATAATAAAAATAAACTTATTATCTTTCAGACAATTAGATAAATAGAATTTTGATATATCTCTATTTGGTAATATTAATAAGAAATATTTCCTTATCAAATTACTTATAGGAATTTCCTTTGGTACTTACCCAAAGGAGAATTTAAATTTTTATTAAATTTAACTAATTATATATATAACAAAATTAATATAAAAAAACCATATAATAAATATTTAAAAAAATAACTAAAAGGATAATTAAGAATATTAAGGTTATTTTATAATACTAATAGTAACTATAGAGGAATAGTATCAATACTTATCCTATATTTATTTTTATATAATATTAAAATTTAAGTAATAAAAAATCTTAAAGATTAAAGGCCCAAAGACCCTAACTTTCTATAATATATATAAATAAATAAAATAAAGGAGATAAAGTACCAAAGACCCTACTCTATATATTACGAAAATTTTAATATAAATTTATATTAATATTACAAGTAGTAATATAATATTAAATTATAAAAATAAAGAAATACTACCAGGCATCAAGAATATTCGATACTTCATATTAATTATTAATAATATTATTTAATATTGTTAAGTTTATATTTTATATATAAGAGATAAAATTATTCCTATCTTTTAAAGATAGCTTAAGTATATTAAGAATTAAGGGTTTAACCCACCTATTTTTGTTAGAAGTAATTGTGAATTTATTATAAATATTATAAAGAAAATCTATCAAACATATAGCCTAATATAGGAACCTACTACTATAGATTCTCTATAGCAGGATGGTATTAATAAATATAGAATTCAAATAATTCTGCAACATACACGAGTAACCCTATATAATTCTAATATACTTTGCTAGCTTTGGCCACAAGTACTATATATAGCTATTTATTATTTAAATCAAATACCCACTAAAATTCTATTATATAATAATAAAAAGCCTATGGCACCGACAAGTAATCCAGAAATTCAACCATATATATATATTACACCATATTTAATTTAAATAAATAGTAATATAAATATTAAACATTTTGTTAAGTTTAATTTACTTATTTTTATATATTTACATAGAGTATTTAAATATATAGGCAAGCCTATTAGTAAGCTTAATCTATATATAAAGAAAATATAATATTGTTAGCTACCATAGCTCCCATATCTATATTATTTGGGACCTTAAAATTAATTAATTTCACAAAATAAGTAATATCTTAGTCAATAAAAAATTCAACCCTATACAACCACAAAAAGTTAATACCAAAACACCCACAGAAGCTTTGAATATTATATAAGACTTACCTATTAAAGATACTATAGAGATTATTCCTAGAGATAATTTTTATTAACTTGTAAAAGGATTTATAGTAATTTGATCAATTAAATTACCTCTTATTATACTTATATCTTATCATAAAGCTATTAATAATTCTAAATTTAATTAATAAACTAAAACTATATAAAAAAAAGTTAATATCTTAAAAAGAAAACACTACTAGGATTTGATTTGGAAATCAGATATGCCTACCGGCACATATATTATTCCAAATAAATAAATTTATAAAAAGAAACTTAATCTTGATAATTCTATTTATTATAAGATATAATAGGTTATTAGGGGCAACTTTCTTAATAAATTAATATTTAAAGGGATAATATATGTTTTAGTTATTAATTCTATTATTTTATATATTTTACTTATTATTAATACCTAAAAAGGTTAGTATATTATTTAAGTAAATATAATTCTTATATTTTTAAATATAAAATTAAAAGTGAAAGATTATTTTATCTATATATACCAACTATTAGGATTTATGGAAGGAGAACCCGGCACCTTAGTTTGCCAATTTCGTCAATTTCTTTATGGCTTGACTCTGTTTATATACCTATGGTATAATGATTTATGAGTTTATCTTAAATCTATTAGATTTAAAGTTTTATTATATAACTTAAATTTATTTATATATATCACTAAGAAGTTATATATTATTATTTATATTAATAACTTTAAGATTATTAATAAAAATATTCAAGATACTAAACAAGTACTTAAGGACTTGAAATCTCAATTTAAAATTAAAGAAATACCTAAATTCAAACGATATCTAGGTATAAATATCAAGACTATACTAATAAATATTCAAATATCACAAGAGGATTATATTGATGAATTAGTTAACTCTTTCGGGCTTTATGATACCTACTTAACTAAATTACCTTTTAATCCTGGAACTATAATTGATAATACTCCAAATTCTATTATAAATATTAATGAATATTAGTGTGGTATGGGTAGCCTGTAATATCTTGCTACAAAGACTAGGTGTTACGCCCCAGGATCTGGGTCTCGTTCGTGCCTATCTGCTATTGGTTAGGGAAGGTTCAAGTGACTATACCTTAGTCTCGTCTGGTGATCTCGCAATACTTCGGAGATCTTCACGTAGCGTCCAATACGCTACCCATCATGTATGTTCGGCGGAAGGTTTGATATAACAATATCATAATCGGATCTTCAACGAATAACAATCAACGAGTGAGTCAGAAGTAGGGCCTGCTTCGTACATATACTCAGTAGTATTATTCTTATTAATCCATAATAGATAGAAGTAACTAAACAAAGAAGTAGATTCAATAAGTAGAATAATCACGAAGAACTAAATACATCTGCTGGGCGGAAATGAGTGTCCTTATATATCTAGTCCTCCTCCTTGGTATATGTATACTATCCTGGTCCTTATATACCATTCCGTATACCATATACCCTAATGGTATATACATACCACTTCTTGGCAAATATACCATTCCGTATACCATAAGGTCACGTGACTTCCCGTCTTCTTACCCTAATGCTGTGCCGTAGGGTCTTATCTTATTATGGTGTCACCGTCGTGCCCCTCGGTGGTTGGTCCATAACATCACTCCCCTCTCCTGAAGGTCTTTGTCCCTTAAAGACATAAATAGAGTCCCTTCTATATTATTATTATGTTCTCGACCCTTTTCTGTAAGTATATCTTTGTTATACCTCCCCGTCGTAACTGATATAAGGAGTGTTGTTATCAGGCTGACTTGATTCAGCAGAAAGGCTATTCTGCCTCCGTTCCCTGCGTCTGGTATCTTTCTCACGATATCCCTTATGTTATGGATTCGAAAAATAAGAATTGTGCCACTTGCACTCGTCGTGGTCGCAAATACGAAAAATGATTTTATAGTGATCGTGAATGGGAATCCCTCCATCGTTCCGAGGACGAGGTCCAATCCTAGCTTGCCGCTGCTTTCGCCGAGCAGGCTCAAATTTCTGCGAAGATAAATCGACTGATAAAATATCAAAAATTCTTAAAAGAGCGTGGTTCAAAAATGCTTGATCATGATACACTAGTCATGGATAAGCTGGATAAAGAGAATCCTCTCTCTATTAAGGACCTGGCCGAGTTAGATCGTCTCGCGACCGAAGATGAACAATATCGCCTAATTGCCACCTCAGGTGATCCTACTCTGAGTCAACTGATTTGGGATCTGAGCCCTGGCTTCTGGGCTTCTGCCGATACTAGTATTGCCGCATCAAATACCGATAATTCATCAAGTTCTTGATAGGCTCCCAAATGTTTTCCGAGGTATCATACCCCTTCCACTTCACTAAGTATTGGGTTTGTCCTCTGACTTTTCTGTGCTTCAGAATTTTCTCAACCTTATATTCTCTGATTTTATCATTATCAATTTCGGTGTTCTGGTTGATCTGAGTGTTTTCTGGTGCTGGTTCTAATAATGAGATATAAAAAATCGGGTGCATGCGCTTCATACTTTCTGGCAATTTTAATTTGTAATTCACTGGTCCGATTTTCTATTCAATAATGAATAGTCCAATTTTTTTGTTATCAAGCTTATTGTTTGGTCTTTTGGTTTTGATATTTTGTTATAGGAGATATATTTTCTCCCCCTCCTTGAAGTCAGGTCTTTTTTGATTTTGAAGGTTATGATATGTTGCTATTCGTAGGTTGATAAATTCGATATCCAACCTCAATTGTTTGTGAGTTTTCTGTAATTTCTGAACCTTGTGTTCCGCTTCGTGGTTCACTTCTTTGGTTTCCCTTGGTTTATAGCTAAACTTAGGATTAAACCCGTAGTTTGTATAAAAGGGTGTCTCTTTCGTAGTTATATTAATCGAGTTATTATATGCGTATTGCGCTAATGGTAGTAGTTCTACCTAATTATCTTGATTATAATTCATATAGTGGTATAAATACTATTCAACCGTCTGGTTCATATATTCTATCTGTCCATCTATCTAAGGATAATAGGCCGTACTGAGTCTATGCTCGATACCGGTTATATCCATCAAAATCTTCCATATCTCGGAAGTAAACTGGGTGTCCTGATCCATCGTGATCTTTTCTGGTATCCTATGTTTATAGAACACGTATCTCATCAATAAATATACTATGTCTATTGCCATTATTGTATCCTTCGTAGGTATAGCATGTAGATGCTTTGTCAATTTTTCAACCACTGTTAATATTGTATTGTATGTGGTGTTATTTCCTTTTAATTCTGGTAATTATATAATGAAATCCATGGTAATCCATTCCCATGGCTTAGCAGGTACTGCAAGTGACTGTATCTCCCCGTATGGTAGATGTCTTGCTGATTTATCCCGCTGATATATATCACAATTCTTGAGATATGCCAATATGGTTCTTCGTATATTCGGAAAGTAATAGTTCCTGGAGATTTATTCCTCCATTTTCTCGATTCCGAAATGCCCTTTTGTTGGTGGATTATAATATTGCCTAATGATCTCTGTTCTCATTGTAAATGGTATATAGATGAGCCCGTGATGGTATATCAATCCATTCTCTTCGGTCATCTTATCCTTTTATTTTTCCTTGATAAGTTATAAGGTTATATCTTCCTGTGTTGCCTTTCTGATTTGTTCGATGATGTCGCTATCTTCCTCGATAGTTATTATGGTTGTTAAGGTGGTTACCTGGCGATTATATCCCAGTGTACCGTCCTTATTTTCGTATAATAATATTGGCTCTGGCCTTTATACTCCTTCTTTATGATTTGGTTATTTACTAAGAGTATCGGCTTTAGTATTCTATGCCCCATTAGTATGTTTAATTATAAAGTCGTATCCTGATAGCACTTCTACCCATCTAGCCTGCCTTTGTATCAACACTTTAGTTGTTGTGAAGTAGGTAAGATTCTTGTGGTCTGTTGTGACCATAATCATGTGTTTTACTCCTTCAAGGTAGACTCTCTAAACCCTAAATATTGTTACTATAGCCAGTAGTTCTTTATTATGAATCTCGTAATTCAGCTCTGCTGGTATTATCTTTCTCGAATAGTATACTATTGGTAGCAATTTTCTATTTGTTCCTGGCTGATATATAATTCCCCTAATTATATAGTTGGATGTGTCGGTCTCAATGAATATCGGTAATTCTGGGTTATATTGCCGTAATATCGGTGTGGTCGTTATTCTGACCTTGATTTCTCTTATTATTTTTATTTATTTATTTACCTATTAGTATTTCTTTTTTTTTCCGAGTAATTGGAATAAAGGTTTTATGATGTTGGTATAATCCTATATGTATTATCGATAATAGTTGACCATTCCTATGAATAATTACAATTCCTTAAGGTTCTTAGGTTTTGGCTAATCCCGGATTGCCTATATTTTTACCTTATCTACCTGAATCCCTTTAATGGTGATCTGGTGTCTTAGGAAATTTGTTTCTTATATATAGAATTTGTATTTCTTTAGTTTTAATTATAGTTTTGTGATTCTGAGTTTCTATAATATTAATTTGATATATCTGATATATTCTTCATAATTTTTAGAGAATATTAAGATATTATCCAAATAAATCATAATAAAATTAAATAAATGCTCCCCGAGCACTGAGTTGATATATTTTTGGAATAATATTGGTGTGTTCGTAAGTCCAAATGGTATGACTAGCCATTTATATAGTCCGTATTTTGTCTTGAATACCGTTTTCCATTTATTACCTTCTTTGATTCTTAATCTATAATAGGCTTCCGTAATATCAAACTTCGTAAACTACTTTACTCCTTGTACCTTGTCCTAAATCTTGGTGATCAATGGTAATGGATGTTTATCCTTGATTATAATTAAATTTAGTTATCGATAGTCTACGTATAGCCATAAACTCTTATCTTTCTTTGGTACAAATAGGATTGGATATCTTGCCGATAATTATGATAGTCGAATATATCCCTTCTCAAGGTTTTCTCTGATAAATTCTTTGAGGGTTACCGACTCCATTTTTAATAATTGGTAGATTAGTCTGTATGTGGGTTTTTTTCCCTCCATGATCAGTATCTTATGGTTATATTGGCTATATTTTGGTAATTCCATATTAATATTAGGGTTAAAGAGATCCCGGAATCTCTCATATTCCTTCGGAATATCTGGTTTTTGTTGTTCTGTTGTATTTAATTTATATGCCTGGTTATATTATTTTTTTTAAGTTTGTGTATTTTCTGATGTAGTTTTACCTATTAACTTATTTCTCTGGAGGTCTCTGGAAGTTTTTGTTTCTCCTGAACCTAAGGTTATGGTTATTCCTCTCAACTTGGCCTTCTTAGTGGTTAATTTACCTACCTATACCTTAGGTGTGGTGGTTTGTTGTGTTTGGGTATATTTATATCTTGTGAATTATATTTTGTTTTTTATCTAATTAATTTCTAAATTATGTCTTTTGAGCCATGGTATTCCGAGTATTATATTATATCCTCTTAGCTTAATAATTTTGAGATTGATTAATTTTATATAATCCTTAATTATTATTGGCAAGTATCTTGTCTCTTTAATGATGAGTCCTCCAAGGTTCTCACCATTTAGTCCTATAATTTTAGACGGAATTTGTTTCTTCCTTCCTAGGATTTGGATTTTTTCTTTAAATATTGGATCTATAAAGTTCCCTGTGGCTCCTGAGTTAATTAATACTTTAGCTGGTTAGCCTATGATCCGAACTTCTAATTGGATATGGCTCCTGCTGGTTGTTGCTGTTAGACACCTTCTTCTTCCCTTTACGGGTTTTTTTGGGAAATAGTCCCTATTTAGTTTTCCGTGATAGTATGTTAGATAATTATCGTTATAATATGTTAACCAATGTATATATATGTGTTACGGATAGTTCTAAAATCCCATATAAGTGCATCCTGACTTATCATAATGGTAATCCTTCCCTGTTACTTTTCTTGAGGAATCTTATTGATAAGTCCCGGACTCATGGTCTTTGTCTAGTTTTAGTAGAATAGGATCTATTATCTATGTCTTGGTACTAGTAGCCTCTAGTACTCCCTAAATACTACTTAGATTTGGTACTCCCGGAGTCCCAGGTTCTTTGGGTGTTTCTGAAATTTTATTGGGTGAATCTTGTGTGTTATACTATTCTTCTGGCTCTGTGGGTTTGGATTGTTCGTTGATTCTGACCAACGCTTCAAATATTTGTTATATGTTCTGATTATCTCGGTATCTTTTTAGTATTTCATCCGGTTTGTCCATAGGCTTAACCGTTACCTCGATTGTTTCTGTTGATAGCATCGTCTATTACCTTATGAGCTTCTTTATAATCTCTGGTATATCCTATGTTGTTTGTAGGTATTTATCGATTTCTTTGTATGTTCTCTAAGCTTTTTCTGGTAGTTTTAGTGATGTTCACTTAGTTTTTTTAATCCTTAGAGGTTATTTATTTTTGTCACCCGGTGGAGTCGTCCCTGATACTTGCTTGGTCTGTTTAGTCTTTAGAAATTCTAATTCCTTATCTCTGTCATTTGGTTGAGTTACCTACTTGTATTGTATCTATCCTTGGTTTTTGGGTATATTATTATAATCTTTATTCTTGTTATTATTCTTTGTAGTTTTGAATTATATTGTTGTTTTCTTGGGCTTTTTATATTATCTAATTATATATCCTTCTTTATTATAATTAAAGTATTTATATTTCTTCCATTCTATCCCTTCTTTGGGCTTATTTGTTAGTTTATATATTATAGTATCCAATTCTATTGGCCTTGGCCCGTAAGGATCAGATGTTTTCTCTTGTGCCTTTTGTTTTTTGTGGTTTCTATATTGGTTGAATCCCGGATTCCTAGTGTTTCTCTATTGTTTGGTATATTATTGTGCTTTCTTTTTATCGTAGATTTAATTGTTGATCCTAATGGATAATTCGATGAGCTTATCGATGTCTTCTAGCCTATCTTGCCTTACCAATTCATCCTGAATACTCTCTTTAAATCCTTGCTTATAGATTGTAAGTTATATTTTATTGTTTTATCTTAGATAAGCTATAATCTATTGGTATTTTGATGTATAATCTTGCGTCACTCTAGTATCCCTTAAATATTTAAGTTTCTGTTCTATAATCTTTGTCTTGTCGATAAATCCGAATATTTTCTCAAACTACTTCTTGAAGCTTGTGTATCTTTAGAAGATTTTTTTGGTGATCTTATTTTGATTATCCTTTTTGTTATCTCTATTTTTTAGGATAGGTTCGATTTATTCAAAAACTATTCCCTTTATATAAGAGATAGCTATTATAGTCTTAATCTTTGAATCGGTAACCTTTATTATTTCGAAGTAGAGGTCTAGTTGTACCAAGAATGTCTGTAGCTTGTGTTGTTCTCCATGGAATGGGTTTGGTTTTGGTGGTTTGACCTTTGGTCCTTCCGACTGAGGTATGGCCTCTGATTGATGTGTGGCCCTTGCTTCCTCTAGTCGAATTATATGTTCTTGTAATTGACTGACTATTTCTATTAATTATTTATTGGTAGGTATGCCTAATCCAAATGCTATTGGCTGAGCAGTCTGTCTGGCCTGCTGTTGCCTATTGACAGTCGATATCTCGATGGTGGTGATATTTGAACCTTCAGTAATTAGGATCAAGGGTGATTATTGTGTTACACCCCAGGATCTGGGTCTCATTCATGCCTATCTGCTATTAGTTAGGGAAGGTTCAAGCGACTATACCTTAGTCTCGTTTGGTGACCTCGCAGTACTTCGGAGATCTTTATATAACATCCAATACGCTACCTATCATGTATGTTCGGCGGAAGGGTTGATATAATAATATTATAATCGGATCTTCAACGAATAATAATTAACAAGTGAGTCAGAAGTAGGGCCTGCTTCATACGTATACTTAGTAATATTATTCTTACTAATCCATAATAGATAAAAGTAACTAAACAAAGAAATAGATTCAATAAATAGAGAAAATAATCACGAAAAACTAAATATATTTGTTGGGCGGAAATAAGTGTCCTTATATACCCAGTCCTTCTCCTGGTATACCTTTCCAAGGTATAACCCCCTCAATAGATATATTATGGTATATCTATCCTGGTATATTTACCATAGCTTCGTATATTGCTAAGGATATATTCCCTTGTCATGTGACCTTGTGTCTGCCTTGTTCTAGTGCTGCGCCGTAGAGTCTTATCTTATCAGGGTGTCACAATTGTGCCCCTCCATGGTTGGTCCGTAACATCTTCTAATTTAAATAAATATATTTCTTAGAATCCTTAGGAATTCAAACTTAAGATTAAATACCAAATAAGCCCTTTAGAATTAAAAAATTCAAACTAAAATAAATATAATAATCAAAATCAAAAATCAACATATACAAAAACACTATGTCAAGTATATAGCAAAGAATTCTATACACCTAATAATTATTAGAAACTACACCTAGAAAAAATACCTAAATACCTTTGGAATCCACCAACTTCAAATATTATACCTAATAATTAAAAGAATTAGTCAATAGGCAAAAAATTAGTCATATAAGACAGCCATGCGCAAGCGAATTTAATTATAATCATATAGGTTCAGAAACCTAGATGGCTTCTTGATATAGCTGCCGATTTTTATATAATATATCTCTGTGATATTTTTATTAAACTTTATAATTTTTATATATTAATCGATAATATTAATAACTATCCATATTAAATTATAGGAAAAGAAACTATATCCCTTCATGGTATAAAGATCTTTAATATATAATATATACCAATAATAAAAATAAACTTATTATCTTTCAGATAATTAGATAAATAGAATTTTAATATATCTTTATTTGGTAATATTAATAAGAAATATTTCCTTATTAAATTATTTATAGGAATTTCCTTTAATACCTACCCGGAGGAGAATTTAGATTTTTATTAAGTCTAACTAATTATATATATAATAAAATTAATATAAAAAAACCATATAACAAATATTCAAAAAAATAACTAAAAGGATAATCAAGAACATCAGGGTCATTCTATAATACTAATAGTAACTATAGAGGAATAATATCAACACCTATCCTATATTCATTTTTATATAATATTAAAATTTAAATAATAAAAGATCTTAAAGATCAAAGGCCCAAAGACCTTAGCTTTCTATAATATATATAAATAAATAAAATAAAGGAGGTAGAGTACCAAAGACCCTGCTCCACATACTACGAAAATTTTAATATAAATTTATATTAATATTACAAGTAGTAACATAATATTAAATTATAAAGATAAAGAAGTACTACCAGGCATCAAGAATATTCGATACTTCATATTGATTATTGATAATATTATTTGATATTGTTGGGTCTATACTTTATATATAAGAGATAAAGTTATTCCTACCTTTTAAGGATAGCTTAAGTATATCAAGAATTAAGGGTTTAACCCACCTATTTTTATTAGAAATAATTGTGAATTTATTACAAATATTATAAAGAAGATTTATCAAACATATAGCCTAATATTGTTACGGACCAACCATGGAGGGGCACGACTGTGACACCCTAATAAGATAAGACTCTACGGCGCAGCACTAGAGTAAGGCAGACACGAGGTCACGTGACAAAGGAGTATATCCTTGGCAGTATACGAAGCCATGGTAGATATACCAGGATAGATATACCGCAATATATCTATTGAGGGGGTTATACCTTGGAAAGGTATACCAGGAGAAGGACTGGGTATATAAGGACACTCATTTCCGCCCAGCAGATGTATTTAATTCTTCGTGATTATTTTCTCTACTCATTGAATCTACTTCTTTGTTTAGTTATTTCTATCTACTATGGATTAATAAGAATAGTATTATTGAGTATATATACGAAGCAGGCCCTACTTCTAACTCACTCGTTGATTGTTATTTGTTGAAGATCCGATTGTGATATTGTTATATCAACCCTTCCGCCGAATATACATGATGGGTAGCGTACTGGACGCTACGTGAAGATCTCCGAAGTATTGCGAGGTCACCAGACGAGACTAAGGTATAGTCGCTTGAACCTTCCCTAACCAATAGTAGATAGGCACGAACGAGACCCAGATCCTGGGGCGTAACAATACTCCAGATTCTATTATAAATATTAATAAATATTAGTGTGGTACGGGTAGCCTACAATATCTTACTACAAAGACTAGGCTAGATATTAGCCGCGCAGCTTGCTTCCTTACAGAATTTAATATAGTATTTATAACTAAATATTAGGCAACTTTTATATATATGTTTAAGTATTTAAAAGGCATATATACCCTTAGAATTATATACCAATATAATTCAAAAACTACAGCTAATATTGGACCCCCGGAAGTATACAGTAATTCTGATTGGGGAGGTCTATATATTAAAACCCACAAATCAATAAATAAATATATTTTCAAGCTTACAGGAGAACCTATAATTTGGTAAATAAAACACCAAATATGCGTAGCAACTAGCTCCAATAAAACTAAATATATTATTATATTAAAGGTATTACAAAAGGCCTACTAAATCCGCGAGATTATGAAAGATTTTTAATTATTCAATGAATTATCACCCGTACCTAGTATACCAATACATATAGATAACAAAGATATAATCAACCTTACCACCTCCGACATATGGACCAAACGGTCCAAACATATTAATATCCGATATCATTACACACATAATATAATCATATAGGGTATTATTCAAATCAAGTAGATCCCCATAATTAATATAGTTACGGATGGCTTCACAAAGCCGCTGGGATCTGAAGCCCATTTTAAATTCATATGATTACTTGGTCTCATATAGACAAGTGATTCCTGCACTAGGCAACTGCCTACCATACTCTTTATTTGTTTTCTTAGTGATATTTAGTATTTGTTTTTATGATGACTTGTTTGCTCGAGGGGGGGTGTTGGAGCATATGGACTTCCCCTACCGCCTGGGGTTCGACCTCGCTTAGTCATCATTTAGTAAGCTAGTCTCCTAGACAGTTTGGGGGCTGACAGCTCGGCGTGGTCCCAAAAAAACTCGGCGTGGTCTCAAATTTTTCCGGTTTTATTGGGACCACGCTGAGCTTTTTCTTGGCATATGCTCAACGGGGTCCCAATGATGCTGAG
>QEIL01000286.1:0-14949 GCA_003116535.1 Paecilomyces niveus | reverse complement strand
ATACCAAATAATTATCCGAACGGCGACTTGCAAGCGACTCGACGTAGTCTCGCCCTCGCTTCGCCAGCCGAACCTGGGGTTAGCTGGCTCCTAGGAACTCTAGTTCCTTACACTGCGCCCCCCTCCCCCCTCTCGTCGTACTTTGTAGTTTCTTTTCTTGTTGTTAGCCTTGACTGATATTATGTTGGCTAAGCCAATTTTATCTCCCTTTTTTTTTGTATCCAATAAATTCATTCAGGTCCCAAGACCAAAAAGAAGTACATTCCCTATCTTCCCAACCTATAGCAAAATATATTAACTTGAGAGCTACAATTTTATGGATAGTCTTCTATGTATTCACTCTTTTAATTTTCCCATTTAATAAAGTGAGTATTCTGCCATTCAAACCGCCTTCCAATCTAGGTCTAGTTTCTAGCCTTTGTCTGATGGGAAATGCCTGCGAATCTGACCTTCTTGGAGGTTTGAGCTAGGGCCGTGACACTGTGGTATACTGATATACCATGTCACGTGACCTCTTTGGTCCGACTCGCCCGCTTGGCTTACTACTGCGCCGTAGAGTCTCAGATACCCTCAGCCAACCTATAGAGCTCCCCATCTCAGCACCTAGGTGTTGAAATATCGCATTCTGCCACCTTTCACCGCCCTACTCATTTCGAGCCCTTGGCTCGGAATGAGCACGGACCCACATTATTCCGCCCTGAGCTCACTAGGTAAACAAACCCCTAGGAGCTACACTACCTCTTTTCCTTTCTTTCTTCAAGATTTAATGTACTCGTAGAGTGGCTTAGCTAGTTGAATAAACTACCTCGAGACCGTTACACCAGGGTGTCACAGTCATGCCCCTCCATGGTTGGTCCGTAACACTACCTGGCTAGTGGGTTATAAATACCATATTCCATCTTGAGTTGAATAGTTATATAATAACCTCAGTTTATCCCATAAAAATTATACCTTCTAAGCTCGATCTTACTTCTCACCTATTATATTATTTGAAGCGATCAAGGGGAATAGGAGCGCAGCGAGCTATTTGATAGCTACACATGCTGTTGCCTAATAGGGACGAGCTAGATGATATTATAGCACGCAGCTATCTAGCACACAGCGATCATCTAGATACTTGAGTCGATGTCATCCTTCTCGATATAGGAATAAGGGGTTGAACCCAATGGTGTTGCCAAGCGGCTAGCACTCACGTGATTCCGCATATTTCCATATCACTTAGCAACTAGAAGTAGAAGTTTGCAGCCCGGTCTGCAAACTTCATTCTGCCATCCTTTACCGCCCTATTAGGCTCGAGATGATCATGGACTCATATTATTCCCCCCGAGCTCCCTAAGTAAACAAACTCCTAGGAGCTACACCACCTTTTTCCCTTCCTTCCTTCAAGATTTAATGTACTCGTAGAGTGGCCTAGCTAGTTGAATAAACTACCTTGAGACCGTTACAATCTTAATGCACCCGTGTGTCCTTGGATCCAGATATTTTCCCTCTTCAGAGTGGTAAATCTTTGTACATGGCAACCCAGTATCCTAGGATGGCAAAAAGTTGGGGGTTCCTACCGCTAGCGAATGTCCAGTTTAACGACTGGTTACCATTCCAGCAACCCAATTAGTTAAGGGCCTGTTATGGGGCTGTGACTGCTAGTTTACGGGACAGAGATGAGGATAAGTATGATGCTGGCCATATTTTGTAGATCAAGGGGCCTCCCCATTATTCGGTAACCCTGGTGCGGTGATGAGCTACTGCAGGTGCTGCTGAACTCTGGCTCTTAAAGCAACTATGGCCTACTGCGATTAGCAATTCTACCCTCCATGTTCCTTGGTATGGATGGTGTAATAGGCTAGGGGCCAGGGATTTACCACTAGACTAAAAAGGCTCAAATTGAACTGACCGCCAGGTCAGTTCTATCCCCGAACTATATAGTGAAGTAGTAGTGGTAAGAGGTATGGTAGTTGGTTGCGAGTTACCAAAACCTACCACGGGCCTAGCCCGTCACAGATGGTATGGCAGAAAGAAAGGGGGTTCTTAGTACTTAGTTTAGAGAACTCTTTGGTAATTATTAAGATAATAAGAGAGAAATATGTCCTTTCTAAAGAAGACAGGGATTGTAATAGAGTGGCCGCTTCAAGTTAACCATTATAACATGCAGGCAGCAGCTAGACTGGACAGGTGCCTTTGTTTATTTCCCCATGCCTTGATAAAATGATGATCCCATGACTTGCTAGATATTGGCCTGAGGGGTTAAGACCACTTAAAGCCGTTCCATGTCCTCCAAGTTAACAACAACCCAACAATGGGTCCGTTCATCCCAAGCATATTGCGTCACTCTTTATCTCTGGTTGACGGTAAATTTGTGGCCAAAAACGGCTACGCTTGTCGCTGTTTTGGGCTGCCGTTTTACCCACCTAATTATAACATGACCGCGCAAAACTGTTGCCTATGGAAGACTGATGTGTATCGCCTTGTACGGGCAATCGCTGGTGGACGATTCCCCAGGATGCTTCCATGCAAACAAATCAGACCGTTCGAAACCGAGCGAGCGAATTATCCTGTGGTCTACGCGTATCAAGGGATGAGTCACTAGGCATCTGTATTCACTCTATTCCTTGGTTGCGCTTCCTGAGTTTCCAAGTGAGGCTCATCAGCCTCCGCTACAAGCTGGCCCTCCACTGCGGCGCTAAGGTTTCATAAACCAGCTGCGCGCTAAAACTGCTGAGTAAATGGTCTCTGGACAATAATAGAGTTTCATTGCCCATTATCCGCAGGGATCAAACCTCGGTACCGCTAGACGTCCATTGCGACATCGGGCATCACAGCTGGACCAGTGGAGTGTGGGGCATCACCGGAACCCTCTCAGTATCTATCTCACAAGCCCACTTCCCCACTCGGTGCTCTTTGCAACCGGAATCAAATATGGACCTAGGCCCGTACCTTGCCTTCGATGGCGTGAAATACGAATGGACTATCTGCGAAAGATCATCTCGCCGTCGAGGCGCTGCCACAGTCTATATCCTCGAACGGCCACATACAAGCATTCTCTGTTCCACATAGCAAACTACGAGATTTCCTGGCCTTTATCCGCGGGAAGAGAGTCGAAGGCACCCATTTGGCACATACGATACAAGGGGAGACGAATACATGGGCGATGAAGCGTGAAGGGGAGCACCGGATGAGCTTGATAGGACTATTCCGGGACGAATTCGCCGAGCTTGTGCACCGGTTCAAGATAGCCGCCCTTCTCGACATCGTCATTATGGCTGCTGCGTACATCGCGATGCACTTGACCTTTGGCTCTCTCTTCCTCAGCATGTATCGGATGGGCTCTCGGTTCTAGCTCGCCACTAGCGTTCTCTTCTCGTCGACATATGCGTTCCTGTTCGCCCTCTTTACTACTAGCAAGCTCGGGGTTCCGGTCCATTTGGCCGTGCTATCAGAGGGTCTGTCGTTCCTTGTTATCACGATTGGCTTTGAGAATCCCATCAAACCCACCCAAGCAGTCTTGTCGCATGCTCGAACACCAACGCAACAAACAGGTCGAGCCGATCAAGAGACGGCTGTGAGCGTCATCCACCGCGCCATTGAGGCATCCATCCAACAAGAAGCCCCGACCATTGTCAAACACTATCTCGTCGAGATCGGCGTTCTCCTCGCCGGCGCACTCTTCAGCATCGACAGTGCACTCCGGCAGTTCTGCTTCCTCGCAGCCTGGATTCTCTTTTTCGACTGTGTAATGCTGTTCTCATTCTACACTGCTATCCTATGCATCAAGCTGGAGATAATCCGAATTCAGAGTAGCGGCAGGGAGGTACGGCCAGCGGATTGCAAGGACCTTTCAGAGATGACCCCATTCACTCAGTAGATCTCGCCATCTCGAGTCCGGAAGTTCAAGCTTCGGATGATCAGCGCCTTCATCCTAGCTAATGCGCTGAATATGGCCGTGCTGCCGCTCCGAAGTGTTACCTCTCCTCCTAGCTTTTCGAGTTTCCACCGCGTTGGGGGACGATACTATTCGACCACTGGTGCATCCAATAGCCTCGATGCTATCTTGCACCAGGCAATTCTAACCGGGCAAGAGACAGTTGTTACCCTCCTGCCGCCTATTCGATTTGGATTGGAGCATGGGTTTGGTTGGCCAGGTGGCAACAGCAATTCAGAGGGTCTGTCCAGACCCGGGGTGAGCAGTCTGCTAAAGACCTTAGAAGACCCCGTTCTCTCCAAGTGCATCATTACCGCTTTGGTTATTAGCGTCATACTCAACGGTCGACTCTTTTCTGCCGCAAGAAACGGGGTCAAGGACTCAAGTATATCGCGCGGTGATCGCTCCCGGGGTATCGCGCCCCGGCAGAGGCGGGAGCCAACAGCAACAGCGACAGCAAATTGAAACAGCTATACAGCTTGCACTGACATCCCCGCTCAACCACGCACGCTCCCAAGACGAGTATCAAAGATTACTAAGAGAAGGCCCAGGCGCGGAGCTAACGGACGAGGAACTCGTCTCGCTCTCCTTGAGCGGGATGCTCCCCCTGCACGCGCGCGAGAAAACGCTAAACGACTTCACCCGCGCTGTCAAAGTCCGCCGTGGCATCATATCCCGGACAGGCGCTACGTCCGATCTTACTCATTCCCTCAAAGACTCTGAGCTCCCGTACGAGCAGTATGACTGGTCTCGAGTCCTTGGAGTTCGCTGCGAGAATGTTGTCGGGTATATGCCTGTTCCAGTCGGTATGGCCGATCCTCTCGTGATTGATAGAAAGAGCTATTTCCTCCCTATGGCAACGACAGAGGGTGTTCTTGTCGCCGGTGTGATGCGCGGAAGTAAGGCGATCAATGCTGGTGGGGGTGCTACGACGGTTTTGACCGCGGATGATATGACCCGGGGGCTGTGTGTCGCCTTTGGGAGTCTTGAGCGCACTGCAGAGGCTAAACGATGGCTTGATTCGGCGGATGGCCAGACTCTGATGAAGGCAGCTTTCAATTCGACTTCTCGATACGGGCTTCTCGAAACGGTGAAGACAACCATGGCAGGAACGAACCTGTATATCCGGTTCAAGGCGAGTACCGGTGATGCAATGGGAATGAACATGATTTCCAAAGGCATGGAACATGCGCTTGAAGCAATGCGTAGTAAAGGTTTCGAAGACATGGACATTGTCTCCTTCAGTGCCAACTACTGCAGTGACAAGAAACCCGCCGCGATCAACTGGACAGACAGTCGTGGCAAGAGCATTGTCGCACAAGCTACAATCCCTGCAGAGGTTGTGAAAACTGTCTTGAAGACGGATGTCGAGTCCATGGTTGCCCTGAATGTGAACAAGAACCTGATCAGCTCGGCAATGGCTGGTTTTATCAGCGGATTCAATGCCCACGCTGCCAACATTGTCGCTGCAATGTATATTGTAACAGGCTAGGATCCAGCACAGGTAGTTGAAAGTGCGAACTGCATCACTATTATGAAGAAGTACGTACCTCTTTATACTCGATTGAGTAGCTTGCTAACAACCATCAGCGTCCGGGGCTCCCTTCAAATATCGGGATCAATGCTATCCATGGAAGTCGGAATGATGGGAGGTGGAACTACACTCGGGCCTCAGCGCGCCATGCTAGACATACTTTGTGTCCGTGGCCCTAACCTCGAGAATCCGGAAGAGAACGCTTGACAACTGGCCCGCATCATTGCTGCTGCAACCTTGGCCGGCTCTGTGCCGCGTTGGCTGCTGAACATCTGGTGAAGGCGCACATGCAGCACAATCGTGCCCCTGCAGCTCAATACCAGTTGAGGACTCTTGTTCCAAGAGGATTGTTAGAGGTACTTGAGTAACTTCTGTCCCTCCATAGGTAAATAAGTAATGAAATGGCTTCAAAGCTTCTAGATAGAGTACGTTACATTACCCTCAGCAAATTCCTCAATCGACAACACCCCAGAATCCCGATTATCACAGCCATAATAATAGTCCACGCTCACAAGACATCCATTCCCAAAATGCTTGCTCCCGCACTTCTTACAGCCCCCAATATTGCGAATATCCTGGTAAGCCTGCCACATCTCGTCGCCCGTAATCTGGCAATCCTTCCCACTCTCGTCGGTGCCTCGAATCTTCACGGAACATCCGAACCCGGCGTTATTTGACCAGCAGTTTCCGGAAAGAGCGAGTGCTTCTGCGTTAGCTGTGTAGATTGTTCCCCCGCGGTTCATCTGGTTGACGGACTTGTCGCACCACTTGACGTTTGTTGTACTGCAGAGCGTCTCGCCTTTGCAGTCGTAGGGCGACTCCCCGGTGCAGTATGTCCCGCTACTCTTGGTGTCGTCGTCCCATTCACTCGGGCACGGGTGGAAGACGTTCGTCAGGGGCCCATAACCCTGAGCCTGGACGGAGAAATAGCTAGAGTCTATGGTGTCGGTGCCAACAGGGAGAGTCCAGGTCCAGGTATAGCCATCGCGTTTGGCTGGCGCCGCGCCGACGGATGACCACGTCCAGGGGTAGTTAGTTTCTCCTTCCACCAATTCAGCACCACTATACTTGTACAGCACCTCGTTCTCGACCATGTAGTGCGTGCAGATGAAGTTGCCGATGTTGTAGTTGATTGGCCACGCGGGCATTTCACAGTGCGTGTCCGGGTCTGTGAGGTAGACGCGCATGAAGGCGTAAGGGACGAGGAAGTCAGCGGAGACTTTGGTTGACGAGCCGGATGTGGTGGCTTTGACGTTGGTGACGGCCTGATTACCCGGTAGGCTGTCGGTAGAGGCGCTCGCTGAACTTGAATCTCCAGTCATGACTCCATCCCTACCGATCGCCCGGACGGTGAAGGACATCGAGGAGCCCGGATCAATATTGCCGATCGTAACCCGGGACATTGTACCAGGGAGACGAGCGACTTCCTTCCCATCGCGGAATACCGCGTACGCGTACGGAGGAGACCTGTTAGAAACATCCCACTTCAGACTCACGGAGGAATAGTCGGAGTCGGTAACTGTGACTGGGCCCGGCTCCCACGCATAGTCGCCGTCGTCCGCGTACGGGGTGGGGTCTGCGACATCCGGTCCGCCGCCCTCGAGGACGTCCATAACGCCTTGCATATACGCCTCGTCGGGTAGGGTGTCGTACGGATTGGGTAAAACATCAGGAGTAATGTGGACAAGGCCGACTCCGCGCTCGAGGGCCAGTGCGGCAACCTTTCCTGCGTCCGACGCCGGTACATCGTAGATGATGTGCCAGAGTTTGCGTGGGTCTTTGGGCGTCCAGTCGGGGTTGGGGACGTAGTTGTTGATGTATGTGTCGTAGCTCTGCTCAAATGTCATGAGGGTGTCGGCGCTGCGATCTCGTTAGTCCTGTCTTTCAGACGCGGTGGTGATAGATACAGACCTATCCTCAAAGCACTGCGGCATCGTAGCACCGGGATTAAGCACGGTAAAGGCATTCGGATGCCTGCGCTTCGTAGTATCACTAATAAACCGATACAGATCCGCGTACAGGTTATCCGGCCCGCAATCGTTCCAGCCCTCGTCGAAGAAGATACCGCCAATCTTCCCAGGGTACAACTGGTACCACAAATCGACATCTGTTTGGATCTGTGAGACCCAGTCGGCAAGGTCGGTGGAACCCAGCCGGGTCTCGAACTGTTGCTGGCTTTGACCTAGATATCCTGTCCGCACGTAGCCAAGGATTCGTTTGCCCGAGGCATAGGCCCGGTTGATGACCTTTGCCCAGTCCTCGTTCACAGTGGTGTCGGGGCCGTTGAGGACGTTGGCGACTAGAACGCTCACCATGTCTGATGGGTAGTCGATCATCCGGTCCCAGGCAGTAGGGTCAGCGAGCGGGTTGATGTACGATGCTAACGCGATTTGTTCTAAACGCAGATATATCAGATTAATCTTGCCTCTAATGACATAGTTTGGCTGACAAAGGGGCAATTCCACGGAATTGCTGGGGTGATACGTACGGCCGTCTCCAGCAGTTGAGCCTCCTGGAGGAGTGTAAGGGCACGAGTCGAAGGTGAGCTTCTCCGGGATTGCTGGAAGGCCATTATCTTGCTCGTTCTTATTGGTCATTTCATAAATGACCAGCGAGGCGATGAGCTGATGAAGCAATATCTGGGGATGGAAAACACGCCCGTATCTATTCACTACACGTGTTAGCGCAACGTCAACGTCCGTCGGGGCACGCCGAAGACTTCTTACCCATCTGGTAGGATATTTGGAACTTCTATATCAGCCAGGTCGGCGGCGTTGACTAGCGCCACGTTCGAGGCGGCAATAGAATCAGTAGACGTGCTCTTGACCAAGGCCTGCTCGGAGAACTTGGCGTCTGGATCCATTAGGAGTGTAATCTGCGCGAATTGGTTTGCGGTGCCCTGGAAGGTTCCTGCCACGAGGTCGTCGTCGCTTCGTTTCCAGGGGTTGCGGCCCAGGGGATCCCAGGTATTGAGCTCGTAGAACATGAGGCCGGTTCTTCATAGGTTAGTATACTGCACACTGCATTTTCGTTCACGGTGACAATGGAGAACTCACCTTGTGTTGCTTTCAATCGTTGATTCGTCGACACCGTCTTCACAAAAGCGGCCACCGAAATAGCCAACGTAAGAGTCATAGTCGACGAATTTGACTTCGCCACCGGCTCTTTTTACTGCAGCCGACTGCAGAGCAATTCAAAGTAAGTAGCAGCTTAACCAGATAAGAGGAGAAGAATCAAAACGAACAATTTGCGAGTTGACAGCATCGACAAGCTCATTCATTGTTTTCCGATGAGCTGTCGTCAGTGTCTGCTCGTCCTGGAATATGTTGTATAATTTCTGGCAGGTAATTAGTACCTTGCTAAATATCGGTTTCATACTACTCACATATATCCATGTTGACCAGCTAACTTTGTCACACGCTGATGACATATCTTTGGCGAAAAATTTGGCATAACTGTATAAACACTGTCAATAATGCCAAGGGGATGGAACGGAGTAGCCATCTGGCACTTACCCAGTGTAGTAGATCATCCCACTGTCACGGGTCTTCGTTAGCATTCAGCCCTTAAAGGCCTTAATGATGAATCGGTACTAACTCAGATCCTAGCTTTTTCTTTGCCGCGGAGATAACATTATCCAAGCTCTTGCTGAACGCATCCCCAGCAATGATGTTCTTTGTGCGAGTCAGCTGCCCATCGCAGCCACGACCTAATGAGTCCCAGTCGAAATCCTTCGCCCATGCATAATCCGGATCTGCAAGGGCTGCTGCCTTTGCTACCGTTACTTGATTGGAGTTCAGTACGGCCCATTGAAAGATACATTGGTTCAGGATGTTGGTGAGCTCGGCGTCATTACCACCTAAGACCTCACGTCAGTTCAGTTAATGGAGGATTTCAGATATATACGCACCGGCTGAAAGCAAGATAACCTGCTGGTTCCCACTGATATTAGGAATCTGGTCATTGATGACATCAGATATGACAGCACCAGAACAGGACTCGAACTGAAAAGTGCGTGTTGCCGGATCACCAAGCCGCTCATCATTATTGATGAGATAGGGATACGAGTGGTCATAGCGACTGCAAAACCAATCTTTCCGCACGGGGAAGTATCTATCAGTCCACGTGCTCCACCCTAGAATCAGGAAGAGAGGGGCTTACCATTAATAGTTCCAATCCGGTCACCAGCGCCAATTCCAGCGGAATAGGAGTCGCCGATGGCGGCCATTCTTGTGATGAAGGAGAGATCTGCCGGGTCAAATTCCTCCGTATCTCTCCCCATCAAGCGGTCAGTGTTCAAGCTTGCATTTCCTTGCACATTCCAATATGCAAGCGGGTTCGCGAGGACGCAACTCGCAAAGGTAGCAATGGCCGCTAGGCCATGCCATGGTTGCCAGTGCATGGCGGATAGAGGAGGCCAGGAGGCGAAGAGGAGGAGGAAGAGTAAGAGGATGAAGCAGGACCTCGTGGAGATTCAGTACTATCTAAAACATACATAAGCGACCTCTTATAACCACATTCATGGGCTGATATTAGTGCTGTATAGTGCGTCCGTTTGGGCTCGCCTCCCCTCTCCAATCTATGAGGACGATACTACTCCTTTCCTTGCCGCTACCCTCGCATCCTGGAAGGTCGGGCGAAATACGGACAGGGACTCTAGATCCACCGGTTGTAGTAGTTGCATGAGGCGGTTTTTTGATAGCAGAGCTTGGCACATGGCTGCGGTACTTCCCGATCACAGATTGACTCCTTCCAAACTTGGTTGGTCTCAGATGCTGGGCTGAGACACAATCATAAACGAGAAAGCCCTGTTGGACGCTAAGGTATGCCGTCGAGAAAATAAGTAGTTCTCGTCGCGTAACCGACCCACGAGGTGCGGCGGATTTGACGAGAACTCGATTGATCATTGGTGAAAACGCTGTTTGGGGGCCGTCCGGATGATCCCCGCCGATGCGTTGGCGCTAGCATTGGGCGCTAGATTAGTACTACTATGTAACGGTCTCAAGGTAGTCTATTCAACTAGCTAGGCACTCTACGAGTGCATTAAATCTTGAAGAAAGAAGAGAAAGGTGTAGTGCAGCTCCTAGGAGTTTGTTTACCTAGGGAGCTCGGGGCGGAATAACATAAGCAGGGCGGTGAGGGGTGGCAGAATGCAGTTTGTAGACTGGTCTGCAAACTTCTAGTTGCTTGCTGTTGATGCTGGCTGACGGTATCCGATGCCCTATATCGGGCCTCGCCCGTCACATACTAGTAGGTCTCATACAGCCTCTTTAGCGGTGAATTCAGTACCTCAGTGTTCAGAAATTTTTTAAGCGATCCCTTAGATCCATTCCAAATGGCCTGGACCCTAATCCTGAGCCGTACTAAGTAATAACCCCGTTGCAAGCTAATAAAAGCTTTCTTGGCCCTCGGTGGCAGCATTGCAGAGATCACGAGAATTTCCGAATAAACTACAACTACTACTAGTCAGTGATCCTATAGTTTCATCACCCGATTCCTTCATTTTCTGTATATAGAATAGTCTCTTTATGTTAGTACTTTATGGCGTGATTTAGATCCTCGGATATTATTGAAGCTCCGTGTCACTACAATCAGCAGCACTCTATCGTGCGGCTAGGGTCCTTCCATCGGACTTTTTTAGGGTGCCAAGCAGGAGCCTCGGCTCCTGTTCTGTGCTAGCATCGCAGTTTCGGTCGAATTCGTGCTATTTCAAATTGACAAATGCTATAGGAAAGGAGATACGTTGGGAATCTGCTGCTGCTATTGGACGCCATCGACTACATACACGAGATTAAATGTAACCTTCCGAGTCATTCCCTCGTCTAGCCCAATATCCAGAATATACTACTATTCATATTTGCAGGATCCTGTTGTATAGGTGTACGCTATGGTAGCAGTACTAGGAGTAGTATTGGCCAGGGTGGTACTACTAGTACTATTCTACCCCTATTGTGAAATGGGACTGGTTTTTCTACATTGAGATATCAGAGATTGGTAAGTGTAGCGAAAGGCTACAGCAGCCATACTTTAAAATGGCGCTGGGTGCTGAACTTCAGCATAATTATTAGTACCCTACATTCAAATCTATTATACCACCTCTTACTCTCGGTGAGAAACCTCTCTCCTACTGCCATAGATAATATGCGGCTTCTCACATTCACTAATGATTTATAGTAATAAGAGAGAGAGGATTCGGCATCATGATTATTCCCAGACTTTTTCACCTAGTCCTTGTGAGCTTATGCGCATTCGGTGCTGTGCTAAATGCTTATAATCTCAACACGCAACGGCCACGGGATGAACTAGGTCCTTTGGGCGTGACACTTGATTACAGCTTTGCAAGGATCTGGCCGAAAGAGGAAGATTTTGATACCGAGCCGCAACCTCCCCGCACCTGGGTGTGGAGCAGCCATCTCAAGTTTGACAACCCGGTCAGCGAGATTTCCGACGGTCAACTCTGGCAAATCGCACTTGATGCATACAATGAGATTTCTAAGGATGTGGCCTATTACGGTATTCGAAAGGGCGCCGTGGGGAATGCCATGTCGGCCCTCGCGTGGGGTAACGAAATCATCCTAGCTTCTTCGCACAAGGGAGAGCATTTTTTGTATTCGCTTTCGGATACCCCGGTTCGCGAGGCTTTTGAAATCTGCCAGATTATTTGGAGGGATTCGAAGGAGTCGACCGAGGAGAATCAAAATGAAATACACAAAAATCAAGGTCACTGTGGCGAGTTGATGGCTGCTCATCTGTACTATCTTCAAAACGCCGATCCTCTAGCCAAACAAAACGCAAGAGTTGCTACGGTTGTGTTCAAGAAGCCAACTCCACCTTGTGGTAACCGTAAGGGGGTGAGTGAGACTGACTACCCTTCAATTCGCAAACTCTTACGGCAGGACTGACAGATTTGCGCAAGGATACTTGGGGATGCAACTACTTTGTGAAGGAGATAGGGTTAAAAGACGTGAGCATCGATGTTGGCTTTGAGTCCTATGATTTGGGCACTCTTGCAGGGGGGAATCCGAAGATCAGCCAGATCCCATTATGCTCCGGCTCTGGAAGTACCAAGAGCTAGGTATTGAGCGTCTTATTGTGGATGGGTCGGGCCACTTGACTATGAGGAAGTTGCGCTAATAGACGAGGATAAATATTAGTTACTTTCAACGTCCAATTCGATTATCTCAAGTTGAACTCCAACTTGAGCACCTAGCTCCCTGAGCTGGTCCCTCATCCTAGGGGACCATGACCATCCATTATAATCATAATCTACCCAACTTAGTAGCAGAGTGATGCCACGAAGATGCGGCGTGCAAGCTTTCCAATCCTTCAACCATGATTGAAGCAAGCCCAAAATGGCATAATCCTTCCACTCCCATCGAGGCCATTCTGGTACCATTAAACAATCATTTTGGAGCGCCAGGTCGTCTGTGAGGGATAGAAATTCGATATTTCTGGGGATCACATCTCGTAATTGTATTGTTGTATCTTGTGCGAACCCCACCAGGAACGGCCATGGGATTTGAAGTCTCTTAAGCATATCCCAATTGACCATTGCATGTAAGGAGCCCTCGGTCTTTATACCAGGAAGAAGTTGATCACCGCCTCCGATATTGCACTCGGCTGAGATGGTCAAATCCGTCAAAGTACCTTGAACATGAGATATCGCAATAGCAATCCGATCAAGATGGATGAAAGGCGTAGTGAACTGATCTTTGACACCATAATCGTAGTACCAATGCCAACGAAGGGTTGTAAGGTTTTGGGTGACCAAGAGCAATTTATCAAGATATGCTTCCCGGATATGGGTCAAATTAAGTGATGTAAGCTTTGATGGGACAGGCAAGTGTGCTGCCGGCCACGTAAATTCAACCGGGTTCTCAATCGAGGCTGACATGCGTTGGACACTCGGCAGATAGAAGAATGGTAAGATATCTGCTGTATTTTTGACCTTTTTATCGCGTGCCTCGTCCTCACCGTCAGGTATAAGGAAAGATATATCTCGGAGATGCCGAAAGTTGGGTAGCCTATAATCCACGGGTTCGCAAATGGCTGATCGGAGAACCATACCGACAAGTGCACTCTGTCGAATAAAATCACGGGCAAGGTACAGACTTTTCAGATTCGAAAGCTGCGCTAATAGGAGAGCAATAAAAGCATCAGTTGTACCTTGGCGCAATTCCTGTACCCAAATGTCGCCATAGGGGACTCCAGTCCCCCGGATGAATGTGATTGGTTCGTCCAGTTCAGCACTGGAGACGGGAATTCTAGGGATTTTCCACCGAAACTTATGGAGCCGGTAGGTGTAGCCATCCAAGTGAACACTTGTGATGTAAGCAGCCAGCTGAGGCCTGGATAAGATTGTCCGTAAGAGTTGAGTGATTGGGGGAGGAGGGTCAGGGTGAGCTTCTTGCCAAGTCCACTGAATTTTCGAGTAGAGGAATGGCTCAGTGATTGTGTGGAACCTTTTATTGACAAGACATAGTGCACGGTGATCAGCAAATGAGAGTAGTTTGAATACCAAGTACAATATGTCCGCCGGGCAGCTATTAAAACCGGATGCTGCTTGATGTTTCTAATAATATTAGCAATAACCTTGAAAGTATACCGGCATGGACCACATACAGGTTCCATTGCCAGCGACAGTATCCGTATGAGACCACAAGACTGAGGGACTGGTATGTGGGAACTGATGGATAGAAAAAGTGAAAAGCGAGGAAGCTGTCCTTATAAAGCCTCAGCGATAGTCGTTGCAACCCTAATATTTACTAGTCCTTGTCGCTGTTGATTAAGAGTCCGCCACTCCGAGCAGCGCCCCACTTGATGATCCCCCAGATTCAATCCCATTCGTGGATTCCTACAGTCGATCGCTCTTCTTTCCTGATTAGGAATGGGCATAAAGGTGGGCACTCCTTGCCCTGCTATTTAGTATCAAGTCATGAGATCATAGCCATTAGGTAGTTCCGGAGATCTTAGGAGTGCGATATGGGTGGTAAAATGAAGGTAGGCGGTATTTCGTAGTGGAACTAATCGCTGGGATCTAATCCCGCTTAGATGCTCTCTCCTGCGATCGAGATACGAAAACTCCCATCCACGTGATTAACCGCCAACCAACTCCCAGCACCTTAATGCGGTGCGTCATGTGACTGCCTTAGTAAAGTGTTTCTGCCTGAGGCATCATGTTTCTGTAGTCGTCAGCATCCTTTGTCGGTATTATAGGTTAGACCTCGCTAAAACGCGGGTTGGGTTGGGTTTTCACTTTTTGGGCCAAAATACCCAAAGTTTGCATAAAGTTTGCATAAATAAGATTAGTCATTACTGGTATTTCTGGTAATAACGTAATCAACGAGCGAGCGGGCCTCCCGACCGAGCGGGCCAAGGCATAATACATACAAATTGTCATTGCTATATCTCAACAATACTAGCAGATAGAAGCTTGGTAATAAATAAGATGCTTATATAGTTTATTTTAAATGTTCTTTAGTAATTTAGACTTATGATC
>QEIL01000285.1:0-14834 GCA_003116535.1 Paecilomyces niveus | reverse complement strand
GGGGACCCTATATAGGATTTGAAGCCGCTGTAGTTAGCTATTTCTTTCCTTTCTTCTGTATGTTTAGTATACTCGTTGAGTCGTCCTAGCTAGTTGAATAAACTACCTCTTGGACCGTTACACCAGTACGCTACCCGTCAAGTACTTCTGGCGGAAGGGTTGCTATATCGATAGCACAAGGGGTCTCTCCAAAGTAAACAACGATTAAGTCAGAAGTAGGGCCCACTTCGTACGTATACGCAGTGGTAGTTTTCTTACTGACCCGTAGTAGATAGTAGTAACCAATTCAATATATTAGATTGAAAGATACAATAATCACGAAGAACTAAATACAACTGTAAGGCGGAAATGAGCGTCCTTATATATCCAGTCCTTCCTTGGTATATCCTTTCCTGGTAGAACCCCCCCTAATAGATATACTGCGGTATATTTCTCGCCCACTTGGCCCGCTTGGCCCAACTGGTCCCGTTGGCCTGCCTGGCTTAATGCTGCGCCGTAGAGTCTCATCTTATCAGGGTGTCACAGTCGTGCCCCTCCATGGTTGGTCCGTAACAGCAGGGCTCCAGAGCTTGTGCCCCACAAAGAATGTGGAAGGGAAATGGGCGAATCCACTTGCAACCCCTCTATATGAATCTGACTGTAGCCCTCTAGTATCGTCACCATGATAGTCTTCCTTCGCGACGAAACTATGTCGCGCATGAATGTCACCATAGTCCTCTTGGAATTATGTTGTTGACATATCACACAAGCGATTCGTATCAAAAGTTCACCTAGGTTAAGCAATGTACTCGAGCCTTCTCAAGGGATTCAGCCTACAGCTAGATTATGTTCGTTTTGTGGGCTTTGTGGGCTTTGTTGCTTGCTTTCTTTCTTCTTTTTTTATATACTTATTGCCCCTAGTATATGTTCTCTTATAAAGGAAAACCTTACTTAATGATTTCCACACATATACTACTCAAGCTATTAAGAAAGTTAATGCCAAGGACTATTTATTTAGTAACAGGAGGGATTTATTGACCACAAAAGTGAACTTGGTGTTGCGCGTGTGATAGGAAACAAATATCGTACTATCGCTTCGAAATCGTTCTTTCCCCCTTCCTTCCCATTCGGAACATTTATCCCAACCAATATGAAATTTTAAGCTCCTTGTTAGAGCAGCATCGACAGTCAGTGAAAGACAAGATGTACCTTACCAGCCTGCAGTACCCCCTTACAGCCCAGGGAACCGTCTCGGTCATCCCGTGGTCTTTTATGTGCGACGGTGGACGTCGCGTCACCGAACCCCTCGACAGACGGCATGACCAAAACCTGGCTTATTGATTACTGGGATGAATGTGCGGTATATTAAGGGAATCGATCGTCCCGCCTCCACTGGCTCTTACAAGCTGGGATAGAGCTGGATCGCTCTTCCAGCTTGAAGTACATAATATCTCTCTGAAGCAAAAATGCCGTATGCCAGGGCGTCTTTGCCCACTGAGCTCAGCCTTGGTGATTCGACCGGGGGATGACGCTACGTCAGTTATTAGGCATGAATATTATGCGAAAAGTCCCGCCAAAACGGCTCTGCTAGTATGAGGACTCGGTCAAGCCAGTAAAGAGGTTACTTATGTCTCGAACAAAGCAGTTCAAGCAGGCATCCGCTGGACCGATTGAGTGTTTCAGGTTGAAGAGGAGATTATGGTGTTTCGAAGTTAGTAGCTTAAGAAGCTGACGGATCTGCATGTTCAAGTCTTTCTCTGGGCTGAATTCGCGGTCCCTTGACTCTCAGCCCCGCAAGTCTGCCCTTCGACAGGAGCTGGAATGGATGGATGCTGATCAACGCCCTGAAAAGGCTATGGTGGAAGTCATGTCGGCGATCGCCGAGTCTGCGACATGGTTAGGAAGACCTAGTACAACTGGAGAGATGGTATACTCATAGATATGTAGGGAAGCACGCTGATATAAAGAGGGAGGTGCCTGCGAACCATCTTACTTTAATGACTGGTAGGCAGGGTAATCTCATTTCTCCTTTCATGTATCTTTCTCATCTGCCATATTTGTAGTTCTCTAATTCTCTCCGAAAGGCGAACGAAAATTCATCAGCGGCACACTTCCATGTCAGGTTCACAAGGGGATAATACAACGAACTAGGATCGTCGTATGGGACTCGCAGCAATATCAGCGCAAGTCAAAGCCATCATCGTCTTTGCCTATTGATGTCGCGTTCTAGGACCATCTCATGAAGACCAATGAGATTCTTATGTGGTTGGCGCGGCTTCCGGGTCAACATTTTCCCACTCTTTGATGCCACATAATCAACAGCCGAGTGGATGCACGCCATAACGACCAACACAAGGCTTCTTGACAAAGCGAATTGGATCCTGTCACGTTCTGAGCCATGGCACGCACATACCAGGTGATAATGCAGCCCATTCTGTCTATCTATATACTAAGTCATGCCAGGAAGCATTATCTCTTCTCAATAGACGGCAAACTAACTACGCGATGCTTGTCGCCAACCGAAAAGCTGGCAAAAAGACATCGGGCAAGGATGAGACCTGGAAAGCGTTGCAGATGTTGAATATCCAGGTATACTGTGGAAGGTTACTTCAATAAGACACGAAACTGACCATGTCAAGCAAAACGCTCTCACTCGGCTGCATGTGGTACATGTTGCGGGTACTAACGGGAAAGGCAGTACATGCCACTATATCAACCGCATCTTCAATCGTTACCGCAGCACAGAAAATGAGGCATTCAAGGTCGGTCTGTATACATCCCCGCATGACCAGGATATTCGAGAGAGGATACAAATCAACTCCGAGATGTTGTCAGAGGATGCCTTTCGGCAGTACTTTTTCGAGGTTTGGGATGTGCTCGAGGGTGCTATTAATCGACAGGATATCATGCTCCCATATTTCCGTTTTTTAACTGTGCTCTCGTACTATGTGTTCGTGAAGGAGGAGGTGGTCGCGGCTATCTATGAGACGGGTGTAGGCGGAGAGGAAGACTCAACAAACGTTATCGAAAGCCCTACTATTACTGGTATAACAAAGCTCGGCTTGGACCACATGAGATCTCTCGGCCCAACAATAGAACATATTGCAGAACACAAGGCTGGGATATTTAAACGCGAAAGTCCTGCATTTACTATCAATCAGGATTCAAAGGCCATGTCGGTGCTGAAAAAGCGAGCAGCGGAGCTCAACGTCACGCTCACCACAGTGGATGTTGATTGGAATCTACTCGGAAACTCTGCCCCTGCAGTGCAGAACGAGAATGCTTCCTTGGCTATAAAAATTGCTAGTGCTTTTTTTGAAAGAAACGGCATTATACCCCCTGACTTCACAAGTGGAGAGTATCGCGATTTGCTTCGGGAAACGAAGATGCCTGGTCGATTTGAACATATCGATGCAAGGGGGGTCCAGTGGTATCTTGATGGGGCACATAATGCAGAGGCCATCCGCTATTCCTCGAAATGGTTTTCTGACAATGTCACGTCTGCTGACGTGCTGCCGATTCTAATCTATAATCAGCAGTCGCTTAAAGAAGAGCATGACGGACATTCTGTCTTAAAGCTTCTCTATAGTTGCCTCCAAGGCAACGGTGTGCAGATAAGTAATGCTATCTTCTGTACGAATGTGCAGAGTGAAAATCAGGGCGAAGAACCAAGTTCGTTTCCTGCAGCTAGTTGTAGTGCAAAGCTAACATCATACAGGTTTCTCGAACCGCAATAGGGATGAGCAGATGCTTAAGTCACTAAAAGTCCAAAAAGGCTATATTAATCAATGGAAACAATTGAATGGTGAGAATGGTGAGATGAACGCCGAGGTTGCCGCTACGATCTCAACAACTCTCCGTAGAGTAGATGAGATAAGTCGCAGTGATTCTAGATCCGTGCGGGTATTTGTCACTGGAAGTCTTCATCTTGTCAGCGGAGTTAGGGCCCTCCTACTATACGGAGGGGCGATCGAAAAACCCATCAACGAGCGTAGAGGTTGGAGGTAGAACTGGAGTGAAGAAGCCCGTGACTCCAGCCAGCTCGTATCCTAGCATGTTGCTGTTGTCGAGTAACCTAGAATATCCTGAATTTACCTGTAGAAGTCGAAACTACTAAACCGTGACGAACGTCTGTAAAGCAATGCTTGATTTTCTATTTGTTCTAGGCTCTGCATATTAAATACTCCCCCAACTCCCTAGATACCGGTTGCGTCCGCATTCCCCCTCTGTACCCCCGCCCCCGACACACTTATTTCGGCCGCCCACTACGGCGAGCCGTGCTTGCACCCTACATGGCACTTCTCCACCTTCCATGTACCGTGACGGATCCGGGCCGAATGGGGGTATATCCGCATGGAAATTGGAGGGTTGATAGAGCTCGATGAGCTCATCAAACTAACCTAGTTTGCACTAAGATCCGAGTGGAAATGGTCGGGATAGAGGGGGTGGAAGTTCGCAGCGATCTTTTGATGGGGTATGCCAAGCTGCCGCGGCCGACCGACCGTCGATGACTCGGAAGACAACACAATTCCATAATACTTCTCGGATCTCAATGAAATAATGGTGTAATTGGACGAGAATTCGGTGGTGGATAGAAGAGCTCGAACGAGCTGACTATATTGGTCTGATTAGTTCTCTCTCTCATCCCGAGCCTAAACCCTAATAAACATATACTGACAGTGGTCTTCCATGCGGAGCACATTGGAGCCCGTGTTCCAATCGAGCTGCCTGACATCACCCCAGGGTTTATCACGGGCCACCTCAATCAATGCGCGGCGCAGCTTGGGAGCAAAACTCGGCTTACCACGCCAGACAAGCTGCGGCCTCTTATCCTTCCATGGCACATCCAGGTATTTGATGCGATCGACGACCTGGTCAAACGGTCCGATAAAATTTTAGGGATTATCCAAGGCCCAGAAGCTAAAGTCGGGCATAAGCTAGACCCCTTCCTCCGTGGCGGTGCGCGCGAATACCCACACCGGATGCCTGGAATTCGTGATATTTTCCACCTTATCATCCACGGAAAATATAAATTCAATGTCCCGTTTCGACATTCGATTTGGGTCTGCGACCAGCGTACGGTGGATAGCGCTTAAGACACCCAAAATCTTTCTTCGATGATCCTTGCCCTTGGCTTTTGCGGTCATTATATATAAATGATCTTGGTGAATGAATGCGCGCACTATACCCGGCTGGATGACGATGGCGTCGAGATCCTCAATGACGAGGCTGCCGTCATGGCCACGCCAATATCGCTGCCCGCACACGATATCTTCAAAGAGACCCGGAAATGCGGCGGAGCACTATGACTGGTCGAGGCCTTTATTACGGGCATCGCGCGGATATTCAAATTTCCATCCGGGTGAGGTAGACAGGGTAAAGCCCCCAAGCAGAAGATACAGGTAGAGTATTGAAAGATGGTGGAGGTTTGACAAGCGCAATGGCCGGCGGGAATAAGCTGCGTCAAAATCGGATGGATGTAATCGCGGTCTGAGTTCATGCCGTACCAGATTATGGCTATGGCGAGGCAGGTGAAGCCTGCCAGGGCGTATAAAACTACAAGGCCCCGGCGCCGGGGCCGTGCCCAAAAACTCGTTACGGTCATGACAAAAATCGGAGAGGAGATAACATTACTAGAGGGGGTATAGGGAAAGGAGGAAAAGGGAAGGATTATGGAGAAGGATGAAGAGAGGGGAAGGTCAACAAATTAGCGACAAGTATAGGAATCGTTGTCTGCAAGAAGAAAATTCGAGGAAAAACCTCATGGAGGTTCTTAGGGGAATATGCCTGGGGTGTCGGGGGTGTCGGGGCATCTGGGCATCTGGGCATCTGTGATCGTATGGACGCCTCGCCCGCAATTTTGCTACTTGGAACTTGGGGGCCATTATTTCTTTGTTAAGGTATAAGGCTAATGTCTTTTGATTCGGTCTCGGACCCACGGCCCTATCATCAAACCAAACTCATAACAGAAAAAAGAAGCAAAAAAACGAGACCTTAGATATTAAAATAGGGCTTCCCTAAAGTTGCCCAAAATCCAAAACTAGCAAACAACGGGCAAGCTCCCGAAAGATCGGTATTCAGGAGCGTCTCTAATTGGATACTTGAAGAGCCGCAGCCCCATAATCCGC
Organism: Paecilomyces niveus; assembly: GCA_003116535.1. Classification (NCBI taxonomy): domain Eukaryota; kingdom Fungi; phylum Ascomycota; class Eurotiomycetes; order Eurotiales; family Thermoascaceae; genus Paecilomyces; species Paecilomyces niveus. The sequence continues at coordinate 8,727 of QEIL01000285.1, read as the reverse complement.
CCGGACGTGGGGCTGCGTGGGACTCGCTATTCGCAAAAGTCTTGGCGTATCTTTACCACTTGTGACAACTTTACAAGATTATCTCGCTTCGTAGACGGCGGATATTAGTGTCATTCTGCTTCGTTATCGTTTATGGGCTGATCCTTAACCACAAGCCTCTCGGAAATAGAAACTACTCCAGATTGACTACCTCGGCGTGATTTTGAACATCGGCGTATTTATTGCTCTGACCATGGCCATCAACTTTGGTGGGAATATGTTCGATTGGGGTGCGGCGCAGGAGGTTGCACTCTGGGTTGTCGGTGGTGTCCTTTTAATTCTGTTCATCTTACAACAGGGATTTATAATTAGTACGACCGACTTGGAGCGTATCTTCCCTGCTCAGTTCCTCCGACACCGTCTGATGTGGATCATTTTTGCTCTGATGTGCGCTACCGCTACTTGTGTCTTTGTAAGTATGTTCTTAGACACCTTGGGATCGTGCCGATTTCATCATTAATCACCCGCAGGTGCCTACATACTATATTCCACTCTATTTCCAATTTATATGTGGCGACTCTGCCTTGACTGCCGCAGTACGACTATTACCATTCATTATTCTGATGGTGACATTTGGTTTCCTCAATAGCGGAATGATATCAAAACTTGGATATTATATGCCCTGGTATATGACGGGGGATATCTTGACTACCATCGGAGTTGCCCTCATGAGTACATACTATCTTGACCCTATCCGAATATATCGGAATTAAATATGGTGGCGATAGGCACGGTTGACGAGCACACCTCAAATAGCCACACCTATGGATACTCCGCACTTATCGGAATTAGTGCCGATATGTTTATCCAGACTGGATTTTCCGTAGCCCAGGCGAAAGTCCCTCCTTCCAGGGAGGCAGAAGCCACTTTATTTATATCCCTGGCCCAGAACTTGGGGATAATACTCGCGCTGGCCATTTCTGGCATAGTTTTCCAAAAGAGGGCCATTGACCAATTACACAACATCCTCCCAAATCTCTCATTGAATGAGTTGCGTGGCGCTATCTCCGGAAAAAATAGCGGTGTCCTTCAAAATCTGGATCATAATACCCGCGCTAATACCCTCTATGCCATTGTGGATGCTATGTCTCGCACATACTATTTAGTCGTGACAACAGGCGTGATGGCCATTATTGGGTCAGCTTTTATGAAGGTAAGAGTCGGTTATTCTTTTTCATCATAGAGTCTAATTAACTCACATGATAATAAAGAGAAAGAATCTTCATCAAGGCCTCAATCGCGCCGTAGGCTAAAGGGCGGATGATTGAAGTTCAAGCCTGGCGGTGATGGGCACGGGTGAATATGCATGGACTAACAGTATGAGTAGATGTGTCATTTTAGCTAAATCATGGTTTTAGTAGTTAGTCATTTTCTGTACTTGATTAGCTCATCTCGGATCATTGGATACACATCAATTCATCTTGTTATTTGAATCCCAATCTGTCATGTGTTTCTTTATACTCCACTTTCCTTGACAATTATTTGATATAGTCAAAGTTCTGCCGCTAGTGCGATTTGAATCTTCTCACGCAGTATTTGTTTCACATTTTCACTCTGCCTAGTCCACATCCTTTCCCCATCACCTCCGCCTCTCAATCGCTCAGATGGCCCAGCAGAAGACATCCTTGCTCAAGACTTATTTTGACGAGCTAGGAGAGACCAAGGGCGATGACGAATACAAGGCCTGGTTGAGTAAAGCGTTTGACTCAAGAGCCGAACTGGCAAGTTTTGTCGCTGGGCGGCGGGAAGGAGGGGGAACCGGGCAATATGTTGGTTTTCTTAAAGGCTCCTTCAATATCAGCTTCCGCTTCAGCTTCGGCGATAGACGGCCGGACGTCATTATTCGGTGTCCGAAACCAGAACACACCACTACAGCATTAAGGGAGGAAAAAGTTGTGAATGAGATCCAGATCATAGAATACCTCCGCCAAAATACTGACATCCCTATCTCTCGTATTCACAGCTAGGGCTTACTTGCCGAGAGTCCACAACACCTTAGTCCATTCATCATCATAGACTATATCAACGGGACACTTTTATCGACAATTTTAAAAGATCCTAGTCAAGAAGCTATGGTTTTGAGCCCAAACATCGACAACACAACATTAGACAAGATCTATTATCAACTCGCCTTGTTATATATTCTAGCTTTCTCAACTAACGTTTACTAAGATTAGGGCCATCTCGAAGGACCATACTTCAAGGCATAGCATGCCTCCGGAAGACCACTAATCTACAACATAAACGAGTTAGCCACTGTAGCCGGCTACCCTGATAGTCAATTCCCAACCGCGCCGTTTGATTGTGCAAGCGATTATCTATGGTCAGTCGCGAACGAGCACTTTAATCCACCTTTGGACCTAGCGTAACCTAGCCAACGAGCCGGGAATCGCTCAGAAGCGCTTCGTTACCCGTCATCGGTTTGCCTAGCTAGTCTCAAAGTACTATCCCGAGGACTGCGGGCTATCCATACCCTTCTGCGACGACATGCGACCCTTAAATATGCTAATAGACCCAGAAACACTCCAAATTACTGCTATTGTTGATTTCGAGTTCACGAATGCCATACCAGCTAAGTTCACATATGACCCGCCCTGGTGGCTGTTGCTCTCTAAGCCGGAATTGTGGCTAGAGCGCTGCGCGATAGAAGAGTTTTTGACTCTACGAGCCTCGAATACAGCAATTCTTACGAGCGTTGGCGCAAGTGGAAGATAAAATAGTATCCGAGGTCAAACAGCCCGGTAGGCCGTCTCTCTCTACCCAGATACGTGATTCATGGAGGACTAGGCGATTTGGTTCGACTATGCGGCAAGGAAGAGCTTTGATATCGACACCGTCTATTGGGCTGCATTGCATAACGATAGCGCGGGTATTGAGTTGCTTGACGACAAGACACATTCAGAGATAGAGTCATTTACGCAGATTAAGATGGAGCATTTGAAGGCATATAAGGAGGAGTGTACTGCTCGTTTTTCTTCAGAGAGGTAGCGATATTGTCTGATCTTCTATTGATGTCATTTTTCCCTACAGACTTTAAAAATGGTGTATATGTGATTTACATTATGCTGTAAGTGGTGAAGCAGGGCGCTCTCAGGCTCTCTATCAGCGATACATGACCTATATGTCGTTCATAGATATAGGTTCCCTCGATGCCAAAAAGAGTGCGGTGTAAAGAGTGGGTAACAATAAAAGATTCGAGTACATTTGGCTGGCGTCCAGCTTAACACGGAATAAAGAGTCCTTTTCGTGGGAATCAGCAAAGAAGAATGAGGGTATGAATATTAAAATATAAGGCATTTACCTAATGCATTAAATATAGGTAGCTCGTGGGACATCTACATGAACTTTAATTGATAGTAAGGAATAAATAATACCCTTTGATTATGTGTGAGTAATTGTCGGCCCAGAACTTATGGATCTTCCACTAGGAGACGGAACATCAAATTTTTCGACAACGCCAGTTGTCTTAGCGTGTGGATATAGAATCTTGCCTCAACTTCGCAAGGGTGAGTCAGTGAGACAGGACCCAGGCCAGTATTGGGGGCTGGGCCGTCGTTTGGACACCGTTTGGGAACGGTCCGATCATTTGATGATAATTTGATGGAGTTCTTTGGATTGTTAGGTGCCTTTCCATAACAGCCTAACCGGAGACGACTAGTACTAACCCCCCTTTGGGCGCTTGCTAAGAGCGGTTAGATATCTTTACCTAGTTCCGGATAGGCCGACCGTGGACGAGGCTGTATTAGTTTGAATCCTGTATTTCCATCGGAACATAGAACATGTAGAGAACTTCCTTAGGCGGGGCGTTCCATGCGGCCGTGTATTAGTGCAAAATAGAGGTTGATTGTGGCCACAACGGTACAACCTAAACTAACCTGTTGTTGGTAGGGAGCCGGAGCTCTCATTTCAGCGACCGTCGGTGAGACTTCCAACTGAGACACCTGTTGAATTTTCTTTCCGTCGACTACTACACGGTCGCCCGTGAATAAAGAGTTGGGGGCTCGACATTCAGAAGAGGGTTGCGAACACAGAGCGGAACCCACAACAATGCCGTCACTTGCAATCAGACCAGTACGTGGCCAGCAGGAGGAGTGTCTCTCAGGACGTTGCTAATGCCGCCAGAAACCCGATATGGCGTGTGGGATTGCCAAGTGCCCCGTGGATATTTTGTATTTGGTGTTGGAGTTATTATCCCCGGCCGACTGGCGCGAACTGTGTCTTGTGAACCGACGGTTTCGCGCGATAGCCGAGCCACTGCTTTACGCAAAGATTCAGTGGTCTTGGAAGATCCTTGAAGAGCCTCCCCCGATAGTCCAATTTTTACGCACCGTCACACAAAGGCCTCGCCTGGGCGCACATGTCCTCGAGATCCGACTAGAGGGCCGGTCTATCGCGCGGGCTACAAATCCTAAATATGCCTATAACTCATCCATTCCATGGATTCCAATCTCGGGGCCTGCGTTAGACGGAGGATTGGAATTCATTGAGAGGACTGGGGTCCCTTATCGCGACACTTGGCAAGACCAATTGCGCAAAGGGGTCACCGACGCTGTCGTTGCACTGCTCCTAGCACAACTCTCAAATCTCAGGTCGCTGGTTCTTGGCCCTGTCTTCACACAACGGAGTGAACTGATCGGTATGATGCTCCGCTCGGCCATTTGTGAGCCGGAGGGGCATGGGTTACCGGACTTTTCCCATCTCAGAGATACGTCGATTCTGTCTCGAGATAGATGGGATCAGGCACGGCGAGACGAAAATGTCCAGAAAACACCCGATTTTCTGCCACTTTTTTACCTGCCGAGAATTGAAAGCATGTCAATCGCAATATGGAGCTCACTCGCATTCAAATGGCCGACAGCACATCTACCTAGCTCATCAACGCTCAAATCGCTTCAGTTGCAGTGTATTCGGGAAGCACACCTCATCGATATACTCAAAGTCACACCAAACCTGGAGAAACTGAGCTGGGAGTGGTTTCATGACAATATGTTTAGGGACGATTTTGATAAACCTATCGTTGACCTGGATCAGATCGCTGCTGCATTATCTCATGCTCCACCTACTTTAACAGAGATCAATATTTCAGCCGACTGTTATACGGATGTGTGCGTATATCCTGGCCTCGCCACCAAGGGATCACTCCACAACCTTTCCCATTTACACGGCGTCAAATCACTCCAAATTCCACTGCTCTTTCTGGTTGGCTTCTCCCAAGACACTACAAAACTATTGCAGGATAAAATACCAAGAAATATCGAGCATTTGACACTGAGCTACGACTTATCGTGTTTCGACAATACCCTGTCAGATCAATACCCCGAATGGGAGTGGGAGGATTCGGCTGTTCTCGGATTACTCCAATCATGGCTGGGAGATTGGAAATCATGGACTCCGTGTTTGCGCGGGATTCATTTGATAATCGAAGACGTTCACGGAATTATGGGAATATGGGACTCGGCCTTGATGCGCCAGCTCACTGACTTGGGTATTCAGACTGGAATTCAACTTGAAGTCTCGGAACGTGAAATGGATGGGTCTATCGTGCCTCGTAATCCGAATTGAGGATACGGCGCATAATGCCTATTGTCAGTTGTGAGCAAGACGAGGGTAGGCACTAATGAGAGAAATGCATCGAAACCGATTGTGTATAATATTTTCCGGCTCCCGATAAATCACATTCTTAACAGACCAGACGGTATTATACGACTTATTCCCTTCTTTCCCTCACACTGATCACATCCCAAAGTCTACTCAAGCTCATGACAGCATCCAGATTTGTCAGTGGTCTACTATTTGGTAGGACTTCCGCATACTTGGATTTGGCCAACGGTATCCAGTCCTCCCGCCAGAGTTTTTAAATCATAGGTCTCCAACGCAGTGTTTATATCCATTACGGTCAAACCCTCTTGCGACACAAACAAGTTGTATCCCCATATGTCCTATCATCCATGTCAGCATGTTGAAATCTTTCATCAACCGTATGGTAGCCAATTTATGCTCACGTCTTGGTCTGTTCCACAAGGAGGTGTGTTTTTGAGTTCTTGTTGTTTGTTCACCAGAACTGCCCCAACTCTTGCCTTCTGATCAGCTAGAGGGGCGTCGTGAATATTATAATACAGCTGAGCAGCCATCACTTCACCACAGTTGCCGGAGTTTTTGTGTAGTTGGTCTTCTCCCCCTCCACCAGCCTCCCAGGTGATCTGACAGAGCTGGAGAGCTTTCACGACATTGGACTGCGGATACTCATACGCGAAGGCGCCCTTGCCTTTCATTGACGATGAAATAATAATTTCGTTCCCAAAAGCAAGGATAGTGATGGCGCCGGGCCGATCCTTCTTTACTCCATAGCGTACCGCGTCCGCAGCCATTTCGTTAAATGTATCGTGTGCTATCTGCCAGAGTTGGCCATCTGAAATTCTGCTGACTGGCTCCATAAACTTGAGGTGAGTGGACCACAAAAAAGATCGGCGAATTGGTGGTCCCGACTTGATTGGCGTCGGCCATGAAACCGCGAGGTTGTAGTCAAGTCTGACACCGAGAGGTCCTTCGGGCTCCAGACGCGTATTGAGGTTGTAAGCATGAATGACAACAGTTAATATGCACCAGATCAGACAGCCGATGCGACAGAGACTGGGAAATATCATAGTGTAGGTCAATGTCCTCTTAGAAAGTTGTTAGCGTATGTGTGAAAGCATACGAACGATATCTGTCAAGCAAAGTCTTCGTTACCTGGACTGAACACAATTATGGACGAAATTGCTCAAGGTCTCTACCAACAGAGATTTGTATGCCAATTTAAATCATAACCGACGCGAGACATCGTTTAGTGCTTTTAGTGCTCATCCATGTATGTAGTATCCAGTACATGATAGACACCAGGTAGCGCTGAGACAAGCTCATGGCATAGTCGGAATTCATGATATTCCAGCCTGACGAGGGAATTTCTCGCGAAATTACTTATAAGATCGTGCGATACTATTAATCCCATAGTATGGCGGGATCAGCTAGCATAGCTCAATGAAAACCGGACATGATACCACTCTCGGAGTAGTGTTAAAAGAAGATCGAATGTGACACTAAGGAATCGGTAAGAAGAGAAGCCGCAGCTCTAGGAAAGGACGCCGCTCTGGATGGCAATACGGAGCGTTCTAGGTTTTCTAGTTGGGGCTAGACTCGAGTGATGGTGAACTTCTGTATTCCGCTCACTAAAAAGCAGAATCCACCAACATCAAGTTCCTGTTCCAGCCAAAGAAAACACAAGAGCTTAGCGAACCGACAGATACTCCGCTCGAAAGCGGGCATGACCGGAGATCATTCGGAATTTTGCGCGATTTCCGTGAAAATCGCCCCCAATTCTCGATGAGGTGTGGATCTTTCATCTCGTGGCATCGTGTGATTTAGACTAGTGTACAAGACTTTGCAAAGCAATGCCAAGGGATCCGCTCAGGAATCTTAGACCCTCCAAATGTCGGTTTGCCAAGAAGCCGTCAGCAGAGGGGCGAATTGGCCCACATTTAATCTCAGATCAAAGTTCAAACAATGTCTACTGGATGCCGACAGGGGCCGAAGGATCTACAGGATCCATCACTATTCTTCCACTCAAATTACATGGGCGAGCAAAGCGAGCAAATGGTGGCCTCGCCACTCAAAAGAGCACAATATGTGCCCGGTAAAGGAGAAAGGTAAAGGAGAAAAGCCTTGACCAGATATTATAGGTGACCTTAGAGCCTCAGACAAGGCTCGAGTGAACAAAATGCGCAGAGAACCCAACTGTCACGCCCCAGATCTGATCTCTTAATCGCCCTATCTCACTGTGGTCACGGAAGGATCAATCGAATCTGACACCAACAGATTCTCGTCTGGTGACTTCCCGGAAGTCTTCACGTAGCGTCCAGTACGCTACCTACCAAGTACTTTAGGTAGAAGGGTTGATAACGATATCACAAGGGTCTCTCAGTAACGATTAAGTCAGAAGTAGGGCCCACCTCGTACGTATACTCAGTGGTAGCTTTCTTATTGACCCGGAGTAGATAATGTAGTAACTTATTGAGAATAATCACGAAGAACTAAATACAACTGCAGGGCGGTAATGAGCGTCCTTATATATCCAGTCCTTCACTTGGTATATCCTTTCCTGGTAGAATCCCCCTAATAGATATACTGCGGTATATCTATCCTGGTATATCTATTGTGGCTTCGTATACTGCCAAGGATATACTTCCTTTGTACACGTGACCTTCCTAGGTCGATTTGCCCACTTGGCCCAATTGGCCCCGTTGGCCCGCCTGGCTCAATGCTGCGCCGTAGAGTCTCATCTTATCAGGGTATCACAACCGTGCCCCTCCATGGTTGGTCCGTAACACCAACCCCCCTTCTATTTTACCCATTGACGCATTATATCCCGCGGAAATAGATCAATTGGGGGATTCCATGTACAGATAAACTTCATACCTCACGTGGCTGGTACCCGTGCCCTTCTCGCATATTATCTATGGATGTTTTTCCTGATCCAGTTCTATTGGCGGATGCATGTCAAGGAGTTCCTGCGCTAGGTTATCCTTGCTGCTGTAACGGTCCAAGAGGCAGTTTATTCAACTAGCTAGGACGACTCAACGAGTATTCTAAACATGAGGAAAGAAAGGAAAGAAACAGCAGTAACAGCATGCTAGGGACGCTTAGTATAGGGAA
>QEIL01000284.1:0-14408 GCA_003116535.1 Paecilomyces niveus | reverse complement strand
GATTCGACTGCCTGAACGCTATCGCAACACTAAAAACTAGCTAAAATATTATTTTGACCCATCTAGAATGCTATATTAAAAAATCTAATAATTTTATCGGTTCGTTGTTGTTATATCAATATTCTTTAATGCTTCAAAACTCGATTAAAAATGTGCGCCAGGTGGGGACGTGCGCCAGGTGATTAGATACGGTAACATTTCACGAAGATGGTACTCTATGCTCGATAGCTGCTGTGACACGCCTATAGCGATGCCGCGGTCCAACAAACATCTAACAATAACAGCTAGAATCCAACATCGCCCAATCACCGTACTAAGTGTGATCATATCCACTAAGAGCTTCGCTAACTTCTCCGTCCCTGAAGCCATTACAAAGAGGGTCCGGATCTACATAAGCGGACTCGTCTGGGTATCCAGATGGTGTCCAAAGGAAAGGTACCGGTCCGAAGCTCGAGGCCTCATATTGAAACTGACGCGCAGAGAGATGTTCGTCGAAATCGCGTAGGTTGATTTCATGCCGTGACCGGTCTGAAAGCTCAACTATTCCTTCGTGTGAGAGAGCTCTCTCGTCAAAGGACAGTAAGATTGAACCTGTGTGACTGGTATAACTGGGCCCCTCTTCGATAACACTCTCGTCTTTCGGAGTTAACGGGTTGCATGGAGTGTGATCCAGCGCAGCAGCCTCCGTATCGACTTTCACGGCAGGTGTCCTCTTCGATCTATCCTTCTTTTTTGTGTGCTGTATCTGTAATCGGGATAAGTGTGCTTGTGATTTGCGCTTTCGATGATCGCTAGTTCTTCGAACTTCCTCTTGACTTGGCGGAGATTCGCCACGCCAGCACTTCCCTAGCAGTTGGGAGAGGGACTGCTTTTTCTTTATCGAGAAATGCTCCTCTAAAAGACGCTTATACATTGATCGATACAGGATAAATGCATCGGGAGGTCGTGTGATCTTCCCGTTTGCACGTTGATCAAGACGAAGTTGTTTGAATTGTCTCAACCACAGTTCCATGTTGTCTATGGAACAGTATCCCTCACTCCTCGGGAGGGCGCTGATAGGTCCGTCCAAAAGTAGTGCTTCTAAGTCTGCGTGGGGTCTTGCGCCGGATGTTCTTTGCGTGGCTTTCGTTGCGTTCGCCGTCTCATCTTTCCATTTCGCTCGAGGGAAATGTCTGCCAGTCCAGGTGAGAATCTTTCTGCTTCATTTTTTGTCGGTCTAGCACAGTAAAGGGCATTCGGCTAGTCTGAAAATGCGCAGAAGATATAGGTAATTACCACCTTTCAGAGACGTTTGTTATAGATTAGGCGTTGCTCCTTACCGGATATTGGTGGGCGACCACTAGAAAGCACGCGCCGAACTCATCACTTGTTGAAAAATCATGGACAACCTGGTCTAGTCAGGCTGCAGATCTCAGATTGCAGGAGACCTGTTGGTTGAGGACTTAGGTGGGGGGGGTTTGTCACTGTAATGCAACTCCAAGACCATCTCACTAGACATCTTTTGAGTGGATATTCTTGACTCAAGGAGCTGAGGGTCCAAAGTCTCAGCGACCGATGGAGTGAGAACTGGGCACAAAGGGGATACACCATGCCCATCTTGGTTCGTTGAATGACCACCGGCAAATGGATGATACGATGGGATGGCTTTGTGGTATGTGAGAATGCAGCCGGGCACCGCAATAAGTGGATGCAATTGATTTTAGGGATGCGGTTACAAGAGGATGTCCAAGAAAGACCGCAGCATTGGCACATATAGAAGTTACAGGACCGAGACATAATGTTTGCAACTCCCCTAGGAGCTCACACCTTCCTTCCTTCCTTCCCTCCTTCGAGATTTAGTATACTCGTAGAGTGGCCTAGCTAGTTGAATAAACCACCTCGAGACCGTTACAGCTTGATGCTTATCCATTAGGCTCAGGTGTAAAGCGTCGAGTGGTGGAGACCTTAACAGGCCTTGGACTATATCACAGCTATTCACAAGGTAATCGCCTACTGGGGCAAATAGCAGAACATGAAAAGGTATATCTTTGGGGGCTGGTGGTCGAATCGTCCGGCCACTGCCTGGCTGCCTCCCAAAGAGCTCTCTATTGGATCGGGCCCTCAACCAGAGCTATAACTAGAGAGGTCGTAGCTTCGAATCCTACAGTCGCTACCAGTAGACCATAGGAGGAGGGGTTCTGGCTGGATATTACGCTACGTGCACCTGAAGATATAGGGGTGGCTTGGAGCAGACTTCTCACTCATCTGCCTCCCTCTGGTTACTCTATGCTTAGTATCTATAAGGATCTTTAGGGTTTTCGCAGTAGGGCCATTACCTAATGCTTGCTCCGTGTGGGAATACGATGAAATCAGGTCTTTATAGGGTTTCTCCAATATAAGGACAGTACCGCATGTATCTAGCTCGTGAAGTCCGCATAGCACCCCAATAAAACTGGGAAGCTGCATCGGACTATAATTGAATACACACACAGACACATGCAATCTGGCTGATGGGACTAGTAAAAAGAATCGACGGCAAGCGCAAAGTGCTATTCCCTATCAGCAATATCGAGATTCTGTGAGCCCTTGGCTCTGTATTCCATCTGACTTTAGTCTGATCCGAATAGAAGAGGTATCTCGCTTCGCCAAGAGGAGCATCATGATATCAGCTTCCACTCTCTCACCACGACAGGATGAAAGAGATTGAGGCTGAAGTCCCTAAACTAGCTGGCCGCGAGCAACATTTACAGAACAATATATAGATAGGAGGGATCCTATCAAGCTCCTAGAGCTAGAGAGGCGCCAGGGAACCTTTAGCACGAGCAGATTCAACGGACCAAGGTGAATAGTGGGACATCAGGGCAGATAGATGCAGAACACCTCTAGGGGGTGTCTGCAGGCACGTTCAGCGGGTGCTTCAGTGGGTCTTTATATGAGAATCTGGGGGGTTTCAATGGCTTATTAGCCGCATTTAATAACAACAATTTCGCGGGGATGTATCAGCTTAGTGTATAACGTATCTGGACGGAGTTAGCGGTAACATCCTACAATCCATACATACCAGGTCCAGTAGACTAGAAAAACTACACTCGACGACTACGACTACCACTACTAACTACTACTCGCTACCACTACCACTACCGCTACCACTACCACTACCACTACCACTACCACTACCACTACCACTACCACTACCACTACCACTACCACTACCACTACCACTACCACTACCACTACCACTACCACTACCACTCCCACTCCCACTACCACTCCCCTCTTCCTCCTTCCCTCCTCCTTCCAGAGGGTCAGAGCCTACTGAGATAATGTCGACTCCAACAGGCCTGCGGGCGCGACACCTGTCTGACAATCACTACGTTCGTAACGTGACGCTCTTGCCGAGCAACCTGAGCGAACGCGTGGGATCTGACCGCCTTCAGGGTTACCGGACATTATGCGGCTTTGAGACGTAATCACGTGATAAACATTGGCCGCCAGTGATTGATGGGAAATTTTTGGTCGACGAGGACGTTTGCAGGCGATCGTCATCCCATTCCATCATGATGGCTTTTCGGGCGCGAGCATCGGCCTTACTTCGCTGGAATTGTGGCCCTCGCAATGGAGGTACACTCCACCTTCGTGGCCTCGCGACAGTGTCTGATGGCTCGCAGTAAGTTTTCACACTCCCACGGCTCGCCGCAGACAATACACTCATGCATTGGAATCAATCAGGGCCTACGATGTCGTCGTGATTGGAGGCGGCCATGCTGGCTCCGAAGCCAGTGCAGCGGCTGCCCGCTCTGGAGCTCGAACGGTCTTGGTCACGCCCTCATTGTCGAATATTGGGGTCTGCTCATGCAATCCTAGCCTTGGGGGGATCGGAAAGGGCACGATGATCCGCGAGATTGATGCTCTCGACGGAGTTGCAGGGCGTATTATTGACAAAGCTGGAATTATGTTTCGAATCTTGAATCGATCAAAGGGACCAGCTGTCTGGGGTCCACGAGCCCAGATTGACCGCGATCTGTACAAGCAGTATATGCGTGAGGAACTTGTTGCTACGCAGGGATTGAGCATCGTCGAAGGCAAGGTGGCAGATATTGTAGTCTCGAGAGAAGGACTCAACGGATCTCCAGGCGCGCAGGGAAGGATTGTCGGTGTTCGATTGGAGTCGGGTCAAGTCATACCAACCGGCCGTGTCGTGATCACCACCGGCACGTTCCTGGGCGGTGAAATTCATATCGGGTTGGATATATTCCCGTCGGGACGGATTGGCGAAGCGGCTACATTCGGTCTGAGCAAATCCCTTCGAGAAGCCGGCTTCCAGTTGGGGCGTCTCAAGACCGGCACTCCTCCTCGTCTCGACAAGAAGACGATTGATTTCTCATCCCTCGAGGTCCAGCCGGGTGATTCACCTCCACAGCCCTTCTCTTACCTCAACAGTACCGTCCAAGTTGGAGATGAGGGCCAGCTTACCTGCTGGATGACGTATACGAACGAGGCTTCGCACGAGATCATCCGCGCGAACCTGGATAAGTCGGTGCACATTCGAGAGACAGTCAAGGGACCTCGATATTGTCCATCTCTCGAATCGAAGATCATCCGCTTTACGGACAAGAAACGCCATCAGATCTGGCTGGAGCCAGAAGGATTCGCCCCTAATGAGATTATCTACCCAAATGGTATCTCCATGACCGTTCCTGCTGACGCGCAAGAGGCCATGCTGCGGACGGTCCGTGGCCTTGAGAATGTGCGCATGCTCCAGCCTGGTTATGGAGTTGAATACGACTACGTTGATCCTCGCAATCTCCGGCCCACGCTGGAGACGAAGTTGATCAGCGGATTATACCTTGCCGGCCAGATCAACGGCACAACTGGCTACGAGGAAGCTGCCGCCCAGGGTATTATTGCCGGCACTAACGCCGGATTGGCATCTCAATCACGACCGCCTCTGACACTCACCCGTTCTAATGGATTTATCGGCGTCATGATCGATGATCTTATCACGAAGGGAGTCTCCGAGCCGTATCGCATGTTCACATCCCGGAGCGAATACCGGATCTCGACCCGTGCTGACAATGCTGACTTGCGTCTAACCCGCATGGGTCGCCAGGCAGGTATCGTGGGCGGCAGACGATGGCGTCATTTCACCGACACTGAGGGCCAGATCCAAGAACTTCAGAATCTTCTGGAAAACACCAAATTCTCCTCCTTCCAGTGGTCACGTAAGGGCTTCCGCGTTCGCGTTGATACCTCCATCCGTTCCGGTCTAGACATGTTATGTCTTGATGGCGTCGATATCGACTCTCTCATCCCACACATCGAATCCTCCACCGCCTATACCCCTGCCTCCTTCCCTCCGGAGATACGCGCCCGGGTGGCCATTGAGGGTCGCTATGCACCGTACGTGAAGCGCCAGATGCTCATGGCGAAGAAGTTCCAGCAAGATGAGAACCTGCTTCTACCGCGAGATCTGGATTACTCCAAGGTATATGGCATCAGCACAGAGGAGAGACATGCGCTGGAGCGCGTCCGGCCCGAGAGCATCGGCATGGCTCGACGCATTGAGGGTGTCACTCCTACTGGAGCGCTCCGGTTGTTGATGCATGTCCGCAAATCCTCTACGGACCCGTTGAATAAAGAACCTAAAGTGGGGGAAGGCTACGCTGTGGAGATGGAGGAGGCGCTTCAATGAAGTGCTTCTGATTGATTGATTCATCTTCGGATATTCTGTTCGATTATTACACTTCTACCATGTATGCCTTGGAGAATACGGCGCATGTATTCTAGACCCTGTTGGATCACGGGGTTAATCTGGAGTTGTGAATTGGTTCTCGTCTTTTTTGCATGTCGGCACGTGGCTTCTATCGTCTGTACCATATGTTACCTCTCCTATTTATCTCTTCTGGAACATACCCCGATAGCTTCCGTTGTATAATGAACATGTTGCTTTTCCCCGTGATCCCACCGCGTGAATTCCATCGTAACCACCCATCGAATCCGGCCTTGACCAGCCGGAAAGCAGTGGATTTAACAGATACAGTCGTACGCGTTGCGCATCTGGATAGGACTTGATTGTTGAAGCCGCAGTTGGCGAGTGGACAGTATTTCAGCAATTGAGAATTATTATTTATTGCCCGAGAATACTGCCGAGACTGGAGAGCCTATTTCTGAACTGGGTAAAAGCCCGGTGGGGGATCGCCCGAATGATCCGGCGGAGTGTTCGAAGCTTCAGAATCAAAGTGGAGAGTCCAGACCATATGCGAACTTCACGGAGACTGTTTCAACCTTCAGAGTAGCCTATACTACCTGGTGTCTCTCAAGATCGTTCTGGTCTCTCCGGAATTCCTGAGCCAGCCGGGAATTGATCAACCTTTATCTGGATGGTACGGTGGGGACCGACCGGATTACCATAATGGGTTAGCGGGGTAGAATGGGGTGCTGTGGAGTTGGATGCTTTCTATACAGGATGCTGTTATTCGCCATTTACTGTTCAGAATCTACTTATCGTTGACTGGTGGTGACTATCTAATCTGATTTCCAGGGGATTTTGATCCATGGTGCTTCGACCGGAACTGCCAATCAGGCATGATCCGGTTAAGAATAGAATTCTCATGGTGATTATAGATAGATGGATAGATTCATCCTACTTCCACAACGCGAGCTTTTACGGTCTTTTTCCCCCTCCAGCGTGGCTTTCGACAGCCCCACTTGGATGGGTCATTTCTGCCTCCCGGCGCCAATCGCAACAGCAACGTCCCCCGCGTTGCCTGCTATCGATAGCCCGGATAAATATGTCTTGCAGTCGGCGATGGTCAAAAAAGAGCGATCCTTTATCCGAGCCTCCACAGAGTGAGGGGCATTTAACGTACAGCTGTTACGTGTCCTCCATCGCCTTTCCCCGGGTTTAAAAGCTCGGAATTCCATATAGTCCGTAGACGGTGTCCCATACTGTTGTACAGTACATATACCCGCCATATTCGTTTGACACCTCCTTTCGAAACGATCTCGCGGACGGAATTGTCGTTATCACCCCATTGTACACAGATAAGCGCCGGTTTGCTTCTGATCTCTCGCGAGGTGTTTCTGTACCGTAACCATGGCGGTGGACACCTCCATTCCAGCGCCTTCCAAGCCGAATGTGGGAGTTTTTACGAACCCAAAGCATGATTTGTGGCTGGCAGATGCAAAGCCCACCGTGGAGGAGGTGAAAAGCGGGCAGCAACTGAAGCCGGGTGAGGTCACGGTCGAGGTCCGCAGCACTGGAATCTGTGGGTGTGTATCAGGCTGTTCCGCTGTGACTGCTGGATTGAGATGCTGACAGTGAGCTTACACCAGGTCCGATGTTCATTTCTGGCATGCTGGTTGTATCGGTCCCATGATCGTGACGGCGGACCATATCCTCGGTCATGAATCTGCTGGGCAAATCATTGCTGTTGCGCCCGACGTGACCAAGCTCAAGCCAGGTGATCGTGTTGCAATCGAACCCAACATCATCTGCAATGAGTGCGAGCCCTGTCTCACGGGTCGCTACAATGGCTGTGAACGAGTGCAGTTTCTGTCGACGCCGCCGGTGGACGGCCTGTTACGACGATACGTCAACCACCCCGCCATCTGGTGCCACAAGATCGGAGATATGAGCTATGAGAATGGTGCTCTATTGGAGCCGTTGAGCGTCTCTCTTGCCGCCATCGAGCGCAGTGGTGTCCGTCTTGGAGACCCGGTCTTGATTGCTGGAGCCGGTCCCATCGGTCTGATCACTCTCCTTAGTGCTAACGCCGCGGGCGCGACACCGATTGTCATCACGGATATCGATGAGGGGAGATTGAAGTTCGCCAAGTCCCTCGTACCTGGAGTTCGCACTTACCAGGTGAAGATCGACCTCTCTCCCGAGAAAAACGCAGAGGGAATCCTCAACGCCTTGAATGATGGTCATGGCAGTGAACCTGATGCGATCCGGCCACGCATCGCCCTGGAATGCACGGGTGTGCAGAGTAGCGTGTGTTCAGCCATCTGGAGTGTCAAGTTTGGAGGCAAGGTCTTCGTCGTTGGTGTGGGCAAGAACGAGATGACCATTCCGTTCATGCGTCTGAGCACATGGGAGATCGACCTCCAGTACCAATATCGCTATTGCAACACCTGGCCCAGGGCGATCCGGCTCGTCAGGAACGGCATCATCGATCTCAAGGGCCTGGTCACCCACCGTTACGTTCTGGAAGATGCGCTCAAGGCCTTCGAGACGGCTGCGAATCCCAAGACGGGTGCTATCAAGGTGCAGATTATGAGCTCGGAGGAGGATGTCAAGGCCGCCAACGAGAGCCAGAAGGCCTAAATCGCTGCAACACTGATATCTGGCAGACAACTTAATCTCTCTCATTGATATATTATGCTTTCGCCAACTATTCTTGAGTTTCTCTGATAATGACAAGACGTACCATGTATATAGTTCTTGATTTGAATGGGTCTTGGGGGAGCGGTGTCTAGGGTCTATGATAGAGAGGATCTCTTGATCTTCACGGTCAATAAATCATTACTGCAGCAAGCGCGATGTGAAGCCCCGGAGGGTGCATTCTGAAATTCCAACTGTCAATGAAAAACCTACAATCGATCGCCCATGACTAGAATTATAGGTCGTTCAACGAGAGTTGTTTCATTCCGCTAGGAGTACATCTACGAGATGGCCGACCTTTCCCTTAAAGGCTGGACGCCTGGATGGACTGGGTCTCGAAATCACCTTTTCAACACCACCACGGCGCGTATGAATCCCCGCACCCCGTTACTCAACCAGCATTCCTCGCTATCGACCAGTTCGTCGGTCTTGATGACCTTTTCAAGACAAAAATACTGTTCCAATGCATACCGTCTCGTTGTTCCCGCGTTCCCACCACTGGATAACGGAGGTGTTATCCACACCAAGTTATCTGTATCGTTTCCTGATCCTGTCCTGTTTGTTTGGGCACGACGACGGAAATATGGTGTTGTGATGCTTCCCTCCATAATCTCCCCTTGGGGATTAAAGAGTAAAACCTCCGCTGGTTCCTGAAAAGAGGTGATGCCGACACGTTGTCGTGCAGCCGTATACTCGTCTCGGACCGTAGTCTTATGAGTTGTGAACGGTGATGGGCTGATGGGCTGCGTGTCCAAGTATAATCTCCAGGGAATGGACTGCAAATGGCCCGGATTGCGACCCGCGCATGGAACAAATAAGGAATGAAGGGAGCATGGCGCTGCCGGGTTGACATCCACCGTATAATCTCCACGCGAATCGAGTACGATCCGCAAACGCCATGGTTTTGTCCGATCGGGAATCGACCTGTCGAGGATCTGCGAAAACTGGCTCAGATCTCTTTGAAGGAACTTGATGGCTTCATACCAATTGAAGTGTGTGGCTGCATGGAACAACCGGTCGCGATGAAAGCGCAAGAGATAGTACGGCGAATCCTTGGGATCGGGATAACTCTCTGCGGCGTAGTCTGAAACCGCAGTGGGAATCTGAGGGTCATAGCGGAGAGAGGAGATGATGTAGAAAGAATCCACCGGTGTAGATGATAGCTGAACCTCCATTGTGAATTGCTGAGGTCGATCGGAGACTGAAAGCGAAGAGCGTTGAAGCATAGTAGTAGTAGTTCTCATTGGCGGTTCGGCAGCAGGTGACGGCCGTGCAGCGGGCCGGTTCTGCCGGTCCACTTCCCTACCGCCCGCCACACCGCCCCTAGCTACCTAGCTCCAATCTAACTATCCGCCCTCGGTAAGCTTCAAGCTGACCCGGACCGTCTTATCAGCCTGCCGAGTCCTGGTGTATAGGGCATGGCAGTGGCCATGCGGTAGGCCCTGTGGGAAAAGCAGGTCATTGTTGGTGAGAGCTTGCGCGAAGGGGGCAAGCGACTGGTTTCTTGACTTCTCGGCAGCAATTGCTTTATCATTGTTTTGTAGCATACGGCAGAATGCGGCCAGGCTGGCGGGGGTGGTTGTGCTACTGGCAGTATGGTTCGCACCTGGTGATCTTGTTAGTAGAGTCGCGCGGATCACGGGATATTAATAATATTCTGCCAGAACATACAGTAGAAGCAAGAAATCGGATAGGTCTGAATAGTTTCAAGATGGAATAGCAGGCGGTCACCCCCCTGCCATATGTGGACCATACCGACGTGTTTTTCCAATGGGAGTGGGTGGTACTAGTAGCGCAGCGGAAGCGAGGGTGGGAGTGGAAGTGTGAGAAGAGCAGACAGTAGCCGATGCACTCGGCTGATACTCGTCCGCTGGACCCTTCAATGCGGTTGTTGCTTCGAGGGTCGGGTCTTAGACGCGAAAGAAGTCAGTGATTTGGCGATTGGAATCAGCTTTAGCGAGCGCTTTGCATTTGGGAGCCATCTCTGTCTAGTTTTTCGCTGGGAATCTGTCAGCAGTTCCCGATCCTCCAGTCGCAATCGAGCTTTCAGCTGCTCTACACCCTGACGGCGGACAGGTCCAACGATCTGATAGAGCTTGAATCCATTTCTTAATCGTACTATCGCGAAGCTCTGTAGGCCAGTCAGCAGATAAAAGCTGTCGGGATCCATGACATATACTCATCGCGAATCATCAACGTCGTCAGATACCATTTCAAACGGTCGTTTCATGGGTAAAATCCATAATTGTAAAATGCCCACGGCGGATCAAGAAGGCGAGCGATTTCTCCTGGGTGAAGACGATGCTATGAGAATACTCCTCCACGGAGCCATCGCGAACCGTCTGGAGAAACTGTACCTGCCAGTTATTTTCCAGAAGTAGTTCACGGAGACCCTCCATCTGCGATTCCCATGGTTTGGAAGATCCGTTGAATTTCTTGTCAGGATGTTGTTTTATATATGACTGACCTGCGTTGTGGATATCCCATAAAGATAATCCAGTTCCACCAGCAGCGATTATAGCTTCACGATTTCCATTTTTGGGCTGAAGAAGTTCTTCATAACCTCTGCAGGCTTATAGCCTTTTGCTCGTATTCACACACAAGATACAGCCGTATGTCTGTGGTGCCAAGCACTGAAAGAGACAGTCCAACACCTGCTATTTGAATACAGGCACTGGCTCAAACAATGGAGGGTCCTATAAAGGACCCTAAGCAGACAAGGAATCAACACACCGGAGAGAAAGCCCTAGAGGGACGGCTCTTTCAGGATCAGAGAGCCACTCAGGCTCTCCTAGAAATGCTCTCAGCCACTACAATTGGCTATGCACAAGGAGACAAAGCGCGCGAAGCAGATCGCATCCAGAGGGATAATGAACGAGGTTTGGGAGAAGTAGAGGAGGCAGAGCGAAGACGGGATGGATAATAAGGAGGGTAGCCTACGCGGCCTCACAGGTGTGCCAAGGTGATACCCACACAGCCAGGACTACCAAGGAGAGCCAGGATACCAAGGAGAGCCAGGACTACCAAGGAGAGCCAGGACTACCAAGGGGGGCCAGGCCCGAATGCCTTTGCGCAGATTAGGCGGATCAGGCAAGGAAAAGAAAAAGAAGCAGAATGACCAGATGATAGAAGGGTGATCCCTGGGGATTATATGGAATAGTAGCGTACTACTACCTAGAGATGGGTCTGTCATAGCCGGAAGGCTCTATATGGACGTTAAACTTGATTGATAATAATAATAATAATAGTGGAAGAAATCCAAGGGAGGGTAACGATATCGTAGGGGCAGTGATGGGTAATGTGCTATGAAGGGAAGACGACATTCAGATTTTTTCAAGACTCTGGAATCAGAATAAGCATTGATAGCATCATTCTATTTAGTAAGTTGATCCCTTAGTGTCGTGAAAGATCTTGCCTATAATGAATAACAAAGGAGATATGCTCCATGTATCTTGTAAGATCCATTCTTACGCTTTATCACTATGGTTCTATTACGCATCATGCGTGACTTTGTGTGATAAAGGGTTCTTTCCGGGTCGTCTTTGCCTGAATTTTCCCTCATGAGGAGATGCTGGAGGGATCCTTTCACATATCATCTTGGCTATGTGTTCATGGCCATGGACAGTTGCCATCGTACAAGGTGTATGGAGAGCCTGGTTATCACGAGGGTTTGGAGCACAACCTTTATCAAGGAGCACCTTGACAATTGCTTCATGTCCTGCATGCGCGGCATAAAAAAGTGGCGTCCGCCAAGACTGATCTTTGATATCAATTTCAATATCCTCCGTAGTTAGAAGGAGCTCGACGATGGCAAGGTTTCCCTTGTAGGCTACGTAATGTAGTGGTGCCATTCCACTGTTGTAGTTCCTTGGGTTGGGATCCACGCCAGGCGTCGCAAGCAGCAGACGAACAAGATGTATATTCCCGCGCTCGACGGCATGATGAAGTCCTGTTTTGCCTAGTAGATCCCTTGAGTTGAGATCAACTCCCGATCTGATCAATCACTCGACAATCTTTCCATGCCCATTGATGACTGCATGCGCAAATAGTGTTCGACCGTAGAATTTCTGTGATTCCGACCGGGCGTAAGCCTTGTCAGGTAAATCCGGTTGAATCCACGGTTGTTCAAGCAAGAGATTCACCATGTCTTCATTCCCCTGCGTGCAAGCCCAGAACAGGGGTGTACGACCATAGATATCCTGACAATTTGGGTCCATGCCACAATATTCGAGCAGCCACCGGGCCATCGATAATTGGCGCTGTTTTGCAGCCAACAGTAGAGGAGTTTCTCCAGCAGAACTTCTTGTGCGAATTGCAACAGCACCCCCCGCCCGAAGAACCTTTTCTGCAACTCCTTGATGTCCATTTTCTGCTGCCCAGAGCAGAGCCGACGAGTCCGAAGTCTGGACATTGTGATGATAGAGGTACGGATTGAGGACTTCGTGAAGAATCTTATTGGTTTGGGACAGGCTGCCGATATCTATTTCACAGTCCAGAAAACTAGCTATGGCTAGAATAATTTCATTTGGGAGGTTGGGTAATTTCATTGTGTGCCCTTGAATTATGAAGGGGGCTTGCAGGAAAGTAAGTTTTGTCTTTCTGTTGCAGGACACCCTCTCTACCAGGTAGGTATTTTATACGTTGTAAGGTAACTGGGTAACTAAGTATGTGGTTGTATTTATGATCCGTCGCACCATTCTTGGCGCAGCATCTCATTGAGCAGGATTGAGTTTGCGCGATGACTAGCATTCATCCAGGTTGCAAGCCACCGCGTAATCCCACCAATAGATTGGATGTCTATTAGTTATCCCTCATTTATTCTCCTCTCTATGGCTCTTCCGAACTAGTGTTCCGAATGGACACGACCTCAGGCCAGGATCGTCCCCCTCACAAGAAATCTCAGAAATATTAACCAGTTTCGGCCTAGCCGAATCATCAAAGTAACTAAATCTAGCCAACGCCAACAGTCCAAGCGGACAAAGT
Organism: Paecilomyces niveus; assembly: GCA_003116535.1. Taxonomy (NCBI): domain Eukaryota; kingdom Fungi; phylum Ascomycota; class Eurotiomycetes; order Eurotiales; family Thermoascaceae; genus Paecilomyces; species Paecilomyces niveus. Next base: position 1,060 of record QEIL01000284.1, on the reverse strand, counting down.
AGTCAACAAATGCTGATACAGGTGGAGCCGGAGGCGGGTATCGAAATAGGACATTCAACCTACCTATTTTAGTCTAGCGTCAAAATAATGTCAGTTGCGAAAGCCGCGCCGCAAAGTCTAACTATAGATAACAGAAATGGAGTGGCATCCAACCCACCAGCACTGGTGGACCTTGTCCTCCGTGTGACTTCGTAAGGACATTTAGCTCCAACTGGAGTAATAGATCTGTATGGATCTTGCCTCCCAAGCGGATATCTCTCTCCGTCTGGACCTTATGATTTGTTGGTCCATCCACGGGCTTCTTTTATCTCGATTCTATCAGCCTATTTCCAAGCACTCAATTACCATCCATGGCTGGGCTCCTAACAATTGCTAGCTCGAGGTTTTCAGACCTTATCTACAGATTTGCTTTATTTTAGATGGGAGAATGATGCAGGTCGTGGAATAGGATATAGTATGTCATTTGCGCCAAACCGACTGCAACTTCAGTAAGTTGTCCTTGACGCTTTATACTTTTTCAGGAGACCCACCATTTTTAAGAGACCCACCAACTACGTTTCGGAAGAGTAACCGCTGCCGATATATCGCTGCTAGGAAACATCACAGAGTGATCTTGTGTTTCAGAGTTTTGTGTGGCTTCCTCACCACTACCTTTTTTCACCTCTATCTTTTCTCTCTACAGGTTCTTAGGTCTGCTCATAAGTACTGTGTCTCACTTCAAAATATCTATTTTCCATACTCTATGTGATGGATCGACCTGCTAACCGTTCCACTATCTTGCCGCAAGAGCTTCAGCTTTCTGTCCACGAGATAATAAAGAGGCCATATATGGACTTTTCCAACTCTACTTTTCTTCGAGCACTCCAGGAGTCAGGCTATGGACGTTGGCGAGCGAAAAAAACGTCCATTCCTCACTGAAAATCATGCTAAGCTACGTCTTAAATGGGCGCAAGAGCATAGAAATTGGACGTGGGATGAGTGGTCACAGATTATCTGGAGTGACGAATGTTCTATAGAACTTGGCAAGGGAAAACAGAAACTTTGGGTCTTTCGCCTCAAC
>QEIL01000283.1:0-14544 GCA_003116535.1 Paecilomyces niveus | reverse complement strand
GAAGAAGGGCATCGATTCATACATATCTAGATGATGGCTGTGTGCTAGATAGCTGTGTGCTATAATATCATCTAGCTCGTCCCTATTAGGCAACAGCATGTGTAGCTATCAAATAGCTCGCTGTGCTCCTATTTCCCCTGATCGCTTCAATATATAATATCTTCCATTCGATCCCCGTCCAACAGGAACAGAATCCAGGCCCCAAGGACCCCTCCATGGTGTTTCTCATGGGGACTGTGGTGTTAAAGTGGATATTTGAAGCCGCTGAGTGCACGGGCCCCTTTCCGGGAGAAACGGCCACTCAGCGGGCTAATCCGCCATACCGCACGTGCCGTGGATATCCTATTGATATCCTAATCCTTGCGTAAATTTAAAAAAAATTCAATATATTACCTTTTTGGTTATTTGAATGGCTTCAAAATGTTGGATTGAGTAGAATGTAGCCCTTACTAGATTTGCAATTTGGATGGGCATATTTGCCAAGCGACAACCGAACAATCTTTCTATGGCCTTTCACTGCGGCAATAATATGGAGTGCAGTGTAGCCGTCACTGCGTGGATGATTAGGATCGGCAGCTCCCTCAAGCAAGGCCTGCGCAATTTCTTTAATGCCATTCTGAGCTGCAATAAAAGAGTGAACGTCCGTCATTGTAGATATTACTCAACGCTCAGGGAGACCTGGATTAGTCCAAAGTCTAACGCAATTGACGGATGGGGGACTTGTGACATTCCAAGCTGCCATTTGACGCGTAATAGCTTTGAATAAAAGAGCTGCACGCATAGCTATTTTGCGTATCTCGGCCAACATCCAACTGCTCCTGACAACGAGAGAGTTTGAAACTTCAAATTCATGCCACGAGGGTACCATTGCGAGAAGAGTCAAGGATGCTCCACACGAAAAAAAAAGGGTCTGTGCAATTATCCCCGGACCAAGTAGACAGGAGAATTGGGCTGTTTGGGGTTCTGGTTGCCCTGACTATTTCTCGGGTTTAAGAGGAAGGCATTGTTGCACCAGACCATACAGGATTCGTATTGTTGACCTTATATTATCTTATCATCGTCCCACTTCCAATATCTATAGTTGACATGTTGAGATAAGAAGAGAACCGACCTGTCTTTTCCAGCTGGCACACGCAGTACGGAAGGGTCGAATATAGTGAGTGGGTTACCCCAGCTCCACTGTCACAACATAGCTATTTGGTACCAGTCTGCGTTAAACAAGAAACCCAAGAGCAAAATATTAGAGGGAGGGACTTCACACTTAAAAATGAACTTGCACCCTGAGCACCCCTTTGGGAACATCCCCGGACTCTCATAGTGTCAGCGCCTAGCTGCTATCTATACTGAAGGCGACACGTTATCTATCCAAAATAGTGGGTAGAGCCCATCTTAAAACTATACTACTCGGTGACAGAACTCGCTAGTAGTAGTAGTAGTAGTATTCTTAACCTGGTGTAGCTGCCCTAATCTACTGAGTCTGCTATGCAGGGTGTTGCCTTTAAACTCTGTCGAAGCGCGCCTTGAAAACCTATACACCAAGCTAGTCCATCCCACTAAAAGTGTTATTAAATACGGCTTATAAGCCGCTGAAAACCCCCGAATTCCCATATAAGGTCAATTGAAAATATCCCCTGATACCTCCCCTGAGGTGTTTTGTCTGCCACCCGCTTTGAATATTGATTTCTCCCCCTGGATCCTCTCTTCACTTTTAAGTTATTGAATCTGCTAGTGCTAAGGGTCCCTTGACGCCTCTTTAGCTCTAGAAGCCTGACAGGATACCTCCTATCCGTGTTTTGTTCTGTAATCATTGCTCGTGGCCAGCTAGTTCCGAGACTTCCTCAATTGCTTCTATCCCATATGCTAGCTGGCTCTTTCTGGGGCCATCTACCCATCGTCTTCCCCCAGTATCACGGACTGCTCTGAATTAGAGCCGTCTGATATCATCTCCACGGCCTGGAATTTCCCCAGTATGCCTGGTTTGACTATAAAAGCAGCGACGTGCCTCGTCGCCTGCGGATCCGTGACCAGTGTATCGTAATCCCTCCGGTTCGGGACTTGTTGCCGGTTTTCTCCCACGCCCCTGAACTCAATAATATCAACACCCATTCGATGCAAGGAGGTAAGCTGAAAAAGCTTCTATCTATGCAAAACCTCAGACAGGATAGATAGGTCTCACCAGCTTGTATCTACTTAATCAAATGGATCATAAACGGAGATCCGGATCTGGATTACGATTTGTAGAGGGGAAATCACTCTTTCGTTTACCCCGAGGTATATAGTAAAGTAGCGATATAGTAGAGTCCGGTCATTTTCAATTTAGAAGATTGGACTCTATGCTATTTCAACTGGAACTCTTGCTTCTGTGCCGTAGTATTCGACACGTAATAGGCGCTGTGGTTTTGATTTAATTTAAATAACATGGCTTCTAGGTGTGATTTCCCAATTTCTACTAGCTGACCCCCTGCGGCGGTCTGCTGGTTCTCTCTAGTGATCTTGTTAGTATGTGGTGCGGGCCAAATACAGAGGTGGTGTGACCGGTTGCTATTCTAGGTAACCCTCCAGAATCTTGAAGTCATTTGGATTTATTCTATTTCTTGCTTCTACCGTATACTGGCAGAGATTATTAATATCCCATGATCCGCTCCATCGTACTAACAAGATTAATAGGGGTGAACGCGGAAGGTTTACAGTAGAAAAAGACAACCAATCAGAGGATTCTGCTGCCAATTGACAATTAGCGCTGTTGGAAACATACTTATTATAGAGTAGGATAGAGTAGAGAATCCGCAACACCTAAAACTACCTCAGATCCCACAAAATCAACCGCCCTCCAAATCCACAACAACCTGTCCCTCTTCGCCCAACTCCTCCCTCACCTTCGTTCCTAAATCCGCACTCAACCTCCTAATCTTCTCACTCACCCACACATGGTCCCTATCCTCTTTATCTAGCAACATGGCCTGAAACCTATCACATCTCGTCGGGAAGATCTCTAATCTTACTAACTCTAGACCGCTCCTCTTCCCCTCTTTCCCATGCCCACCAAGAAGATGAAGATGGTGATGATGATGATGATGACCATCCCCATGTCCCTCCCTCACGACAACTCTCCACACAGCTCCTAAATCGTTCCTATACTCCCTATTCAGCGCATAATCATCGACAAAATCCCCACATCCATAGATGATTAGTCGATCTTTATACTTCTCTACGCCCTGGACGTGATGCGACGAGTGGCCGTGGACGATATCCACGCCGCATTCGTCGATGAGGAAGTGGGCGAGAGATCGGATGGTGGATTCGTCGGGATGCCATGCATAATTGGGACCCCAGTGGACAGAGAAGATTTTCAAGTCGGGAGGAGAGGATCGAGGAGAAGTAGAAGAAGAAGAGGTAAGGAGGGTCTTGAGCCGTTTGAACGTCGCGGAACTATAATCGATGAAATGGAACGTGGGCACAGAAGCCCAGTCCCGCGGGTGGTCAGACGCAGAGTAGATATGGATTGTATGTGTGTTCTCAGGACATTTGGTATGAGTGATGTTTTTTTCATTATCTCCCGTTGCGCCCTGAGCGGAATTACTATCCTCTGGGGTATTCGATGCGCTGGAGGACGAAGTCATGAATTCCCTCCGCGGTAAACACAACACTGCAGGTCGGAACGCCTCATCAGTCGTTTCGCCCGCTCCTGCAAATGCGATTCGCGCCTTGCGCAGCGTCCACACCGTCTCGATTAATCCCTCTGGGGAAAAATCCAGAGTATGATTATTCCCCAATCCGGCGTAATCGATCTTGGCTTCCTTCAAGGCGGACACGTTGGCAGGGTGCATGCGGTAATTAAACGCTTTATGCGGCCACAGGACATTATGGGTGGTGATGGACGTTTCGAGATTGATGATATTTAGATCTGCGGAGTGGAAGAGTGGAAGCGCGGTACCCCAGGGACTGGCGGGGGTGTAGTTGCGGAGGTTGGGGTGGTGCTCTATGAAGGAGGAAATGATGCTCGCTTCACGTGGGTTGTCGACGTGTTGGGGGAAGAGTTGGTCGACGAGTCGGCCGAGCATGACGTCGCCGACGAAATTGAGATGGAAGATGCGGGACGTGGACATGGTGATAATTGCTTTTTCTGCTATCCGCAATCAAGGGGGTTTGAGCCACTGTGCATGGTTTGAAGAGGGGAAGGCGTGTGCATTACAAAGGAAGGAGTCAGAGTGCTGTGTTGGAATGTCATGTTATTGTTTGGATAAACTTCTACATCATCTCATGATGACATCTAGCCGAGAATCTCGATCCTGAGATTGATAACGGAGATTGCGATCCATGATGCAGATCACATGGGGAAGATCTAATCTGATCTGATCCTCAGAATATTATCAGATGGCGCTAGATGCTTGGCTGCAACGTCAGGGAATAACCTCAACATCGAAAAATTACTAGTTTAAAAGACACCGATTTTTGAACATAATACACGACTGAGTTGTTCATCACAGCCGCCCGCAAGTCTGCTAATTTCAAATCCTATATCAAGATACTGCCTGTGGATGTGCTGGACGCGCATCCGTGGCCACTGCTAGATTTCTCAAAAAAGCAGATTTTACTTCCGATAACCATAGAAGGCCGAACCCATACCATGAACAGTCGCATCCCACTCCTCGAGACCAGACCCATTATCGGGCTCATACGCCCGTCGCCTCGCTAGCCATACAACTTTTCCCGAGGTATCACCGACAACAATCACATCAAACAAAAAAAATGAAGTCACGCTGAAAACAATGGTATCATGTCTCGTACGAGAGTGACGTGGTATTGTAGGAGGAAAGGAACTATAACTGATCCAACTCAGCCAATTCCCGCTCCTTGGCCCGCAGGGCCTGTCGCATTTCCTCCGCTTCGCGTTGGAGTTGTGCGCGGCGTTCCACTTTATAGCTTTCGCTCATGTTCCGCAATGAAGTAGGAGACGAGTGCGGATGCTGTGCAGGCCCTGGATGTTGCGGCTGGCGGTTCAGAGGAGCGAGGGAAGGATCCAGCCGGGCGTCATCGCCGGCACCCGCATGATTGAGCAGAGAAGAGATCGAACTCAAACGACCGGGGGGAGCAGTGTTCCCAGAGGATATGATGGGAGGCAACTGATTCGAACCGCTCTCCAGGGTCGTTGGCACCGAAGTTGGCTCACCAGACGAAGTCGCGTCGGCGATCGTTCGCTTTTTTGGGTTGCTCGTGGGATCGGGCAACGTCCCGGGTCGTGGAGAGACAGACCGTGCAGGAAACTGAGAGCTGGGAGATTGATTGGGAGCACTCATTCTGTCCGGTTCCAACAGTCTTGGAGGTGGTGGATGATGGGGGAGAGAAACCAGGTTCGAATTATAGCCGGTAAAATCCACCGGGGGAGGGGCTAAAGTATAAGATCGGGGTCCCACTGGAACGGCTCTAGAATCATTTAGATGATCGCTGCCGAGATGCCTGCGCTGGTCATCGTGGAAGTGCGCGGGAACAACCGGCGAGGCTTCGGGAGAGGCAGAAGATCCGTTGGATGACTGCGTCGCCGCTGTCGGAGACTGGTCCCGCAGCGCAGGCACAACGCGTTTCCGCCGCTTTATGATCGTCTTCTTCATCGTGCTTGGGCGATAACAGCCATGGAGTTTGTAGTAGAGCCCTTTTTCCAGATCAGTATGATGATTCCCTTGGACACGGGTCTTGTGGCATAAATACAGCCAAAGATTTTCTTCGATACTTACCACAAGCGTTGCAGATCGGATGGCCTTGATCATCTCGTCGCCAAAGCGGCGTTACCGTCGTCCCACAATTTTGGCACGCGACCAGTAGACTCGAGCCATCGTGACCGGGGTTAGAATCGTTGGTTTCGGAGGCCTGCGACACTGCGGGCTTATCTGCCTCCTGATTGCCAGCTGGGGGCCATGATGTCTGGGTGGCAGCAGCAATCCGCTGTGCAGATTTGTAGACTCGGTTATTGTAGGCAGGGCATCCATCGCACCCCTCAGCACCACCTGTGCCATTGCAATTTCCACCGCCCGGGCACGAGCCAGTTGTGCCATGGCACCCGACATCAGCCGGCGCCACACCAGCATCCTGGACACCGGCCCCCTGTTGAGGAACGGGCGATAAACTCTTGCGCGATCGAGGGCCCTGCGATCCCGCAGCGGGGGGCTGAAGACGATTTCGTTTTGTAGGTCGCTGGACATTTCTGGCCTTGAGATAGAGACCGCAGGCATTGCAGATCATCGCTCCGGTGGGAGATCTCCGCCATAGTGGTGTGTTCTTCGTGCCGCAATTACTATAGAGATATTAGTCAGATACGTAATGGTTTCCCGCACGGCAGTCATTCCGTGCTCCGGTAAATAGAGATGATTACGAACCTGCAAGAGTGACCAAGAAAGGACGCATCCTTAGCTTGCGATTTGGGCGATCGCTTGGATGCTGGGGCCTCATTTGCCGTATTGGCCGCGGACCTATCGTTGATATCATCCCTGGTGCCATCTGGCCTCAGATCCATTTCCGTTGGGGGCTCGCGCCTGTTGACCGCTGCCCAGTCATCACTATTCACACGGTCGTTTCCCCTCAGCTGATCAGCGGAGTGTTCGCGCCCACCCCGCGCGGAAGAGACCAACTGGCGAGCCGCATCGAGATCCTCCGCGGAAGGATGACGCACCAAAGTGTCCGTTCTCGATAGGGGCCTCAGCGTTTCAATCGGCGGTATAGAGGCTAGCATGGCAGTTTCCAGACGCCTCTTGTCCCCCCCAGTGAGCGGCGGAGTGCAAGAGAAGCGTAGAGTATACAGTAACCCTCCACGGTTATCTTCAAAAGACGTCGAGGCTCAAGCGTATCGTACACGGTCCGGACGGCCCTGATGATGGCGATCGCTCAGATAGGAACACCGTAGCGGATTTCGTTCGTCGATTCTGCTAGAAACGCTGATTCAACCCAAAAAGGATACCGCCAACGCCGAAAAAACGATGCAGGAAACGAAGAGGATGTAGATCGTATAGCCGTACGTCGCTGAGGGTCGATGCCAGGCACAGTCGTCGCTCTCCCTTAGAGCTTTCCTTTAGGCAGAAAAAGCAATGTTCACCTCCGCAACAACCCGCCACAAGGGATCCACGGAGATCCGACCAGGCGGGTGGCGTCCGAGTCCAGATCTCGTCCACTTCTAGATGAGATCCTCGATCGAATGGGAAACGACGTCAGCACCGAAGGGAGGTCTTGGCTTTCCGAGGGGAGAGACTGATCGTGTCGAGAGAGGTCGAAGTCGTCGATGAATAAGGGACGGAAGGGGAGGAAGGAAAAAGGAAGAACGAGGATGGAATGTTTGGATGGATGAAGTGGAGGAGAAGGAAGTTGAGTGGAAGAGGAAGTCCACGTCTGTTGGGCGGGAGGCAAGCGGACCGGTGGTTTGAGGCCGAAAGATGAGGGAAGTGCCCAGACAAGAAAGCGTCAGAGGAGTCCGGGTTCCAGAGGTGGAAAAGCCGACTGGTGTTGGACGCTTTCGGGGACAGATGGAGAAGATTTAGTCGAATGGGTTGACCACGAGGAATGAGGTTTTTGGCCCAGAACGTTCCCACGACCGTTGCGTTGGTTTGCTTTTTTTCGCCTTATCGCGTCAGGTACTGCGGACGGGGCTCCCGCTATCTTCAGGGGATCTACGATGCGTTGCTCTTCTGGAATCTCTCTGCCTCGGTCGTTTCTTGCTAAAAGGCATCCTCCTTGGTTTCTGTTTCCCCAGCTGATCTTCCACTCTGCTTCCCCTGTTCAGACTCTTATTTGTCTCTCTCTAATCCACAGATATGCCCCTCTTCTCCTCAACACAGCCTCCATCTCCCGGGCCTTCTTCCATTGTCGCCATCGTCCTTCTCGCTCTTCTTCCCCCCAGATCCACTGCTGGCTGACTCCACTGCAGCCTCATCGGGTAAAGTGCCATCACGGGACCCCACTGCGTCCTTCCTGATCGATCTCTAGCGCATCAGATATTAGAAAATCAGCACTATCTGATCACTGATTGGCCAGACCGTCTCTCGTCCACCAGTCAGCAACATTGACTGACATTCAATTGGCCACGTTTGCCACTCCGATCCGACGTCCCGGCTGACGGAATCCGACGCGACAAAAGCTTGTCTAGCCTGACAGCAAACTCAGTTGATGACTGAGGCCAACCCGAATCTACGGTTTCGAAGGTCTTAGCGAACGATCAGTCTGGCCACGGTACTAGAGTACGTACTATGGTAGTCTATTTCTGGCCCATGCCCATTTTCTCCATCGTTTCCCGCGGGTGTCGCAATCATTCGTATGGCTACCGAGACAGAATCCCTCTCGAGAGTCTCACACTTGACCTTGCGTAACGGAAAAATGCCCGGAGTCCAGTCACAGACGAAGGGATCAGCCGTCATTTTGCCTTTCTGGCGTGATAATCGATGTCGAGGTATAATGCCATTTTCGTCCACCGCCGGCTGCAGGTAGGACGTCACGTCACGGCCGGAACCTCGGATTCAAATCATAAGCGCGGTTTTGAGTGGTTTCACTTTTTCCGTGTTCCCTGGCGATTGCGTATCGGGTGACTTTATGCCTAGATCTGTCGTGATCAAGTGACTTGACCGGGAACAATGCTGTCTTGCGTCGGCAATTATGATCGCTGGATCAGATAATTAGTAATCTCGGCGTTACAGGTGGCCACCGCCATCGGATATACCAGGCTGATATCGGGCCACAGATCTGATCCGGATGACGCACAAAGATAAGACCATGCACGCAATGATGCGGATCTAATCGCGATGCGGCTAGTTTGCAGGCCAGCGGAGATGTTGTTCGGCTCCACGGCCTGTACTCATTCCTCCGAATCATCACGGAGGGTTTCGATTCCTCCTGGACAGAGTCCTCAATAGATCATGTAGTGTATATAATCGATGATATTAGCAGCATGATAACGTAGAAAAAACATCAAGTTGGTATGGCAATTCATCAAGGTTCTCAGTTGATCTGATAAGGAAATCCAAATCCACCCGCCAATGTTCCATCGGTACGTGCAAACAACTCTTAACCGACATTCATCAACGAAGATGACAAAGACCATTTGATAATATCCACATATAGTACAGTACAGAAAGGGAAATGCAACACAAAGCACGATATTCCAAGAAGCCGGTCCGCTGCTCTCTTCAGGGTCATCCGCTTCCGCTATTTCGCGGCCAGCTGTCTCCCGATATCGTGGCCTACGTTGTGGCTGGAAAACTCGTCATCTCCCATAGCCGCCAATACAGCTTTTCCATGTGCAGCTGCATCCGCGTCTACCAAAACTGCATTCATCCCCTCTTCGTTCTGAATCATATCGCTCATTGACAACCAATCGAGGTGTTTCTAGGTCTTGAAAGGTTCCAAAATCCCCCACCTTCGCGGATCAGAGCCCGGACGTTCTCTAGTGCCCAGCGAACCGTCTGCGCAACGATATCCACAAGCGGATCAAGGGAGATTGCGCGCAGTTCGACACCGCAACCTTAGACCTGCTCAGCGCCCCAGCTGTTGTCGGCCTCACGCATGTTGGATGGGGGCTCAATGGATGGGATGTACTCCAAAACAAGGTATCCGACACCGATGAGGCCGACAATGGAACCAGCAATGTAGCGCAGAGTCTGATCGTGCAGCATGAGCGAGCCAACAAAGATATAGACTTCCCAGTGAGTCAATACGCGATCGCGTGTCATATCGGGACAGCATGTCTACTTACAAACACCTCGTCCCAAGAACGAGAAGAGGAAGGACGCGTATCGGTACACGTAGTCGGGGATCTGAGGAAGGAACTCCAGCGCGGCAACAACTGGAAAAAGAGTCAGCACCTCTACCACCCTATACTCTAAACAGGAGTTGTTGTAGGGGAGGGCCAAACGTACTGAGACCGAAGACGATAACGTAACAGCCAACGATAACCGAGCTGACCGTCGTGGGAAAGAATTGGGCAATACCGCCGAGGACCATAATCACGCCGACGGCGATGTTAACGAGACGGCTATACAGACAAAGATCAGTCGCTTAATTCTTCAAAAAGCACATCATGGTCCGTTTCTAGGGGCTAGAGATTGGTTGCGGCCGCGGAATCGCATCTCGAGACCAGGCAAGCGCATTGCAACCGGTGACGATAGCGCAACAAGTCCATGATAATGCAACATAACGGAATCATAGAAGATGACATACAAAATGTTGGAGAAGTCCATCTTGTCGTGATGTTATCTGATCAATCTTGCGATATGAACGGGATGTTTTGCAGGAGGACCGAGCTTTCCCCTTCTAAATATCGGGACTCGCAGGAGATCGGAATTCGTCGCAAAGGCGCAATGATGAGACGATGTAAGTCAGGTCAAGATTATCCAGCTGATAGATCCGTTGCAGAGACGATAGGTATCAACCAGACAAAAAGATAGTATGAAGTGTAGAGCTGTCGGAGAAAAAAATGTCGTGGCCTAATCTGAGAGGTACGTGCACGGATACACCACGATCGGTAAAGTATGTCTGATTCTAACTGTTGAAGTATAGGAGTATAGGACCCCAGATACACTGGCAAGTGGCCCCAACACTGTTAAGTTGCACAAAGAGGGTAAGCGGGAGAAGACGATTAACAGAGCAGGAGACAGTTCACGATGAGAGATGCTAACCTGGACACGAGTCCGGAGCTTGCCAAGGCGCTGCCGGGAGGCTGGTTTAAGTGGTCCGTGCTCAATTGGCACGTGCGCAGCTGATCCAATGCTTGTCCTACTGTGGTTCTCTGTGTTGCAAAGAATGGTGGGACATTTATGAAAAGACTGTTTCACAATGTGGTATTTTTTAAGTATATGTTCCATTTGGTTCTGGGTTATGTATACACAATCGAGTTCATCATTAACATCACGATCTATATACTTTTCCATATGCCATGCAGATAAAGCAAAAATAATTTAACAAGCAATCACTAGACTTTTTGTAATTATATCAGCGAATCATTAATCACTACATCTCGTGAATTTTGGTATCATGGCACTCGATTTCGTATGTTGAAGTTCGTCGGTCGAGGAGTCATGCCATGTCAGCATACGGCAACCCTGACGAGAGGTTATCTGAATCCGTCACTGCGGATTTTTCTTGAGACCTGTCTTCGTCTCCTTATGTTCCTTGCTTAGCTTTATTTTCGTCACGAAAAGACCTGCAATGACTCCGACAGCAGCGACACAGGTGTATAAGATCCACATATTCCGGAGGCTGGATGCGAAAGCCTCCTTGACAGCTAACTTCTGAGCGGGATCGCTGATCTTCCTGACCGCCATGACGTTTGCTGCTGCATCTCCTCCGGTCAGTTCTGCTGTTATGTTCGCTGATACTCCTGCTGCGCGGAGCCCAGCTGCTTGCAACTTCATGGTGTTCTGAAATACGACTCCACCAATGACTATCGATGAGGAGGTAGCAAGATTGCGGATAAAACCCAGCGTTGCTGTAGCGGTTGCAGTATCCTCTTGTGAGACGCCAGCTTGCAAACTGATAAGTGGAGCCTGAAACAGGAGTCCGGCACCGATGCCACTAACGATCTGAAAGCCGACAATTTCACCTAATGATGAGGTGGCATTGTACAATATATACAGACCGTTTCCGACTGTAAGCAAGACGGTTCCGACATAGATGAGCTCCAGGTATCTGCCGGTGCGGTGAATAACGATTCCAGCGGTAACGCCCATCATAGCCTCCATTAACACGATAGGAAGAATGAGCAGACCAGAACGCATGGGCGATGCCTCTTGGACCGACTGGAAGTACAGCGGTAGGTAGTACTCGCCAGCAATAAAGACCTTTGGGCGGACATCAGCTTTGCCTATAAGGTATTAAATAGGTATAGGTACTCACAAATCCTTGTGTGAAGCAGACCACAAGACTAGCCACATTGGAAGTATGCTTGAAGATGTGCATGGGCATCAGGGGATACTTGGCAAGTCTTTTTTCGCTGTAGATGAACAGCAAAGACATGGCGCATCCGAAGACGATAAGGCAGATAACCTTCGGAGAATTCCAAGGGAACGTCTCTCCTCCAAAGTTGAGACCAAGGAGCAACATCAGAGTAAGACCCAGTATCGAGAGGCTTCCAAACCAATCAATAGCCCTTACGCCCTCGAGGATTTTCGTCTTTGGATTATGGACATCCAAGAACAGCAGCAAGAGCACAAATGTGCATCCCGAGATAGGTAGATTGACCCAGTAGTTCCATCTCCATGAGACGTACTGAGAGAAAGCACCTCCAATTATAGGACCAACACCACCGGCAACCGCCCACATGAATTCGAGGAGTCCCAGGTAAAGGGTGCGGTGTCTGCCAGAAGTTAGCCTGAGGTGGGAGGTCCCATCGAGTTAATTATTATTACCTAACGCTAAAAAGATCCGAGATGGTGATTGTTACTAGCTGGATGAGGCCACCACCAGCTGTACCTTGCAGAGCTCTACCGACGATAAGCATAGTCATATCAACGGCTGTCGCGCAGACGATCGAGCTCACGAAGAACAATGCAACTGCTGACAGTAGAATCGGCTTCCGTCCCCAGATATCTGATAGCTTGGCCCAGATTGTTGCTGCTGCTGCATTCGCGAGGAGATAAGCACCACCAATCCAGGTATAGCCCGATGCAGAATGAAGTTCCGCTGATATAGTCGGAATTGCAGTTGCTACAATAGTTTGGTCAAGAGCAGCAACAAAGAGCGACAACTGAGCGTTTCATTAATATATACTCCATCCTTCGTTGTTCCCTTTTCAGGAAATGTTTATAAGTTTATAGACTTACAGAAAGAGCAACCATAATGGCGATAACTCGAACCCTGCTGCGATGAGGCTCTTCATCCAGTTGCGACTCGGGTAGCCCCACGACTAAAGAGATTGGTTGGAGTTCATGATCGTCTGGCATCATGTCTAGAACACCAGAACTCGTCGAGCTGCCTTTGTCATAGCCATCTCTTCCAGAAACAATTCTCTGCTGTTCAATCTTTAGTTCCGGCTCGCGACTGGCAGAGACATCCTTGCCAGCCTGCGGCGGAGAGCCGCTGGCCGACGAAGTACCCTCCTGCATTAAAGTACCTGAAAGGGCAGTGGGTTAGAATGTTCTATCGACTCAATAGTGGGTCACTGTCAGGATGAGTATCATCTTACCGTTTTCTGGCGCACGGATTGAAGCTCAATGAAAATACACAACGCTTGTGGCTAATTCTTCTCAGGACTGTCTGCAAAGGGTGCAATTAGCTACTACTCCAAGTCGTCACAGTTGGGACAGGGCTAAGCATACAATAGATCCGATAATGAATCTTATTTACCCTGATGCACGATAGAAAAGGTGGCCCGACGATCACAAGAAGCGGTGGGCCGGACACCAGGAGATCTTACCTGTTGCTAATCCGATCTTAGTAATGAGCAATATCCCCACAGCCAGCGCTGTGCTCCGTCAGACCAATGGATCGTGACTGCATACCCTAATTGAAACTGGGTCGTCTAGTAGGACGAGGCGAGCTCCGAAAGTCTCAACTCCGGGGCGGGGAAAATGGGGACCTTGTTTTCTTTTGAGGTGCTTTTCATCCCGCGATGGCATTAGGGTTAGGGCTGTCATGAGCATATCCCTTGGTATACCGTATACAGTACGGCCCCGCTTAGCCGATACTCGTTTAACCGATATCCCCGCTTAGCCAATATCTTACTTTGGGATGAATTCCAATGCATATAATTTTACCTCGCATTCCTAGCAAACCCTGATCCCCGATATATCGAATGCCATATCGTCTATCTGAAAAGCTCGTTTGTCACGGGCTAAAGCCCAGCAACGAGCTCAGGTCCAGAGGTCCTTCGCTTGGCATAGGGTTGCTCCAAGCTTCTATACTAGTCTCACGCTGGGACCACCTTTGACCGCTATATGGATTTTCCTCTGAGCTGTAGCTAGAGCTTTCCTTTCTTCTTTTCTTTTCTATCGAGATGTTTTGTATCGCTACGCCTCTATTAGGATAGCTACACGGCTGCCCTTCGGGCCCGTTTCAGCCTCTCCCCTGCCGCACCGCCCGTCGCATAAGCCTAACTCCCCACTCCACTCCCAATTTCCTGTATATTTCTCTTTGTGTAAGTTCTGCGTAGATACCAGTAAACCCCCAATATAAGCAACTCCGATATAAGGGATCCCTCGGTTATAGCAACAGGCCACCGTGGCAAATTTGATTTCTCATATAAAGTTGCTTAATACTCCAATATTGTGACGGGCTATGCCCGGTATAGAGCTTCGGCCCACCCTCAGCAGAGAGAGACCATGCGGTGGTGCTAAGAGACTTGCTCTAGCCTGATGTTGCTTTAAAACATCGGATAAAAAGACTTGGCATTCATCCGATCTGACCCGTGACCCAAGGGTAAACCTGACTGTCACGACCCAACTCCTAGGCTGCTGTGACGGGCTAGGCCCGATATAGGGCTTCGGATACCCTCAGCCAACCCATGGAGCTCTTGAGCCCCTTATCTCGACACCTAGGTGTCGAAATACCGCATTCTGCCACCTTTCACCGCCCTGC
>QEIL01000282.1:0-14645 GCA_003116535.1 Paecilomyces niveus | reverse complement strand
AATCTCCGGACAGACTTCCAAGCTATCATCAAAGATACTTGGTCACAAAAACATGTCTTGCAGGAAAAGTTGCGAATACAACTTGAACAAATCTCGACAGAGCAGGCTCGGCTCAAGCAGAGAACCTTCTTCTTCTAGAAGAAAATAAGACACTCCGTGCTGAAAATGAGCGACAAAAGAAAAAGAAAGCAAGGAAGCGTACTTCTTTAGGAGAGGATCTCTTTATATCTGTACAGGAAGGTCGTGATCGTATTCAACAGCTTGATCAGCTGATGGCAAGTTGAAGATAATGAAACTAGGCCTTGCAAGCGGACTCCGCAGCGCTGCAGTGGTTGTGGGACTATTGGACATACTATACGAAATTGCCCTAGTAAATAGCTATGCATTCTATCTTTTAATTAGTCGAATTTAATGGTGTTGATGGTTGAAAAGCTTCAGTATTTTGGTGGATGCGGCGAAAATTCGTCACTCGGCCGTGGATTACGTTACATAATGGGACAGAATTAAACACTGCCGATTAACCCCATACAACGAGTTACAGAAGTGCACCTCGTAAGACGGACACCAGGAAGGCTTAAGTCTTCTGGCCTTCCATTCGAACCATCCGAGAATGATGATGGTCAGATTCACCAGTAAACGCCGCCAAGTTGTGATGTCTTTTGCATTAGTGGTACCATTACCCCTCACAAACAGGGTGCTCGCATTAGTGCCTGCTGATAGACCGACAATTAGTTTGAGTGGTTTTTCGTGTGGCATGCTGGCGATTTTCCCATACATTAAAACTCCATTTGACGCACATTATTATCTACACCAATGATAAGCTGCTGAAACCATAATTAGAATGTGGTTTGTGTAACGGTCTCGAGGTAGTTTATTCAACTAGCTAGGCCACTCTACGAGTACATTAAATCTTGAAGAAGGGAAGGGAAAGAGGTGGTGTAGCTCCTAGAGGTCTGTTTACCTAGGGAGCTCGGGGCGGAATAACGAGGGTCCGTGTTCATTTCGAGCCCTGGCTCGAAATGAGTAGGGCGGTAAATGGTGGCAGAACGAAGTTTGTAGACTGGGCTGCAAACTTCTAATTGCTTGCTGTTGATGCTGGCTGAGGGTATCCGAAGCCCTATATCGGGCCTAGCCCGTCACAGTTTGGTGAAAGAGTCGGCCTTTCTTACAGTATGTGAAAACTGAACTTTGTGCCCCAATCACATTGGCGCATAGTATGTTATAGCTCGAGCTGTTCCTGGCGAGGGGTCAGCACCCGCGAACGAGTTGAAATAGTGGTACCTGTTAGATCACGATTTAAATCAGGCCAGTGATAATGGTCTTCTTGGGAAGATCCCACTAGCTTCCAGGATCAACAACTATCACGAGGGAGTGCACCAAGCTCACAGGACTCGGTTGTGCGCTCCTGGGAGCGAGGTCAGCTTTCCTGAGGGAATCACTGCTCCTATGATCTAGCCAGTCTTTCCTAAGGAAAACGGCACGGTCTCACAGGAAGAAGTGTTTCATGGTCATTCGTGTATGGACATTTCCGAGACACAAAAGACGCAAGAGAGGGAAGAACTTGCCCCATGTTCAACCCATCATAGGTTCAGCAAGCTCAACATTAATATAGGTCATGAGAGGCAGAGCTAAAGCCGTCGTTCTGTAAAAGGTTACGTGAATTAATGTCCGATTACTGCATGCGACGGCGACTTCCACACGTGACATCATTTGTCGGATTAGAGGGTCATCCTCCGGCCCGCCTTCCCACCCGCCAGGGTGATACCTATCTGAAGGAACCATATCAGAACTGTGAGGGCCCAGTATCCTTACTAGATGAACAATCTCGAAAAATGTGGTAGAGTCAGGTTCTAGAAGAAGTTCATAGGCATCTTTTTATAATGCACTTATGAATACAGACGTAGCTGCAATGATGGATCACTGAATATTCTGTGTCTGATGGCGGGGCATGAAATTGGGTGCCGGGTTTGCGCCCGAATGATCACGTGAGTGGTGGCAGAAGCTGTCCCTACTTTTCAACCCACGAGGGGTCTTTGAGTTGCTTGCGGCTGTACGGTGGTATTATTTTCCGTTGACCGAAACGACGAGGGCCAAATATTGTCTACAACTGGGATTGAGGAAAATGTATAACTGACCACAACAAATACAGATCTACGTGACACTATGAAACATTCAGACGGCCCACGATTTCGTGAACTGAGGAAATCAGTTCCTAAAGTCAGACTTCCTGTAGGTGAATACATTATAGGATTACGGCTAAGTTGTTAATATTTACTTATGGTTTTTACCCCTCTGAGGCAGCTGCGGTCGGCGTTGTAATCGCTCATCTGTCAGGCGCTAGGTGCCCGATGTATTGGCATGCCCCAGACACATTAATACGTCACGCCCATCGAAGCGCAGGCAGGGCGCCAGCCCAAGATTCGAAACAGTCCCTAGACTATTCTGGCGACGACCACATCACACAACCCCAAGCGTGTCGACAAGCTTTGTGGGTAGCGTCCACGGTTTCAATAGGATTGTTCCTACCTTTATTGAGCTCAACAATTGTTGCGTATACGAAACCATTTATGGACTCAGTTTACGACGGAATGGCCTTCATTACACTGATATTACTCGTCGCTTATTTGGTTTCGTAGCTCCAGATCATCATAATAAGGCTCAAGAAAATTCTCGTTTCAATCAACCTCTGAGCGTTTAAGAGCTAGACTAAATCGACTCGTTCAGCAGCTATGACACAACATTCAGTGGGTCCGAAGTTGGCAAGCGATTCAGGATCGCATCGCTGTTCTGGCTCAATTCTCTCATGACTCCAACCCAATGGTGGTGAGAAAAGCCTTATTCTGATTTAGTCTGATCAAGCTTGACCTAGTCAACGCGTCCGCATAGTCCAACCGGACACAAGCAGCCGCCAAAACAGCGGCGCAGCTACTGATGGATAATTTTTGTTGGGTATCTCGTCTCATGCCTTTAACTGGATGTTCGGCCCCAGATCGAGCCGATCCTGACAAGGTGTCGATCCTTTGCCCCTCCACAAGAGCCAAAGCCCCGCACATGATAGCGAGAGTCAAGCAACTCACTCATCATCTTGAGGCTCTACTCATTTGGGTTCTCAAGGTCCCGTAGAACGATTTTGAATCATCAGTTCAAAGATGCAGTCACGGAGATATTACTGCACCCGTTGCCAGAAAAGCTTCCCTTCGTTCCCAGCTAAGCAGCAGCATATCAAAGACTCCCCAACCCACAATGTTTGCCATGTCTGCTCCTCGCCGCCGGATTATACGACAGAAGAAGACCTTGATGAACATCTGGAATATGAGCATAACATATGCACTTCTTGTGATCGTCAATTCAACACACCTAACCAGCTTGCTCAGCACGATAGAGCGACGCATAATATGTGTATGACCTGTCGGCAGTACTTTAACACTCCGGCAAATTTAAAAAATGTTTGTGCTTTTATCTTTCATCTGACAGTGGAAGCTCCTGATGACATGTTCTCTAGCACATGGTCACTCATGCCCCAAAGACCATTGGTTGCCCAGGGTGTTCACGTCAGTTTGCGACGAACTCCGCGATGATACTGCACCTAGAGGCTGGAACATGTATTTCCGGCGTCGATCTCGACGAGATAAACCAGCTAACTTTCGAGTGCTCTCAAGCGCAGCGTTATGAATCCGACAATCTGGAATTCGATTTTCAATGTCCAACATGTCAAACACCATTCTTGTTCATGAGCGGTCTTCTGCAGCACGCAGAAAGTGACCACTGTGACGAAGGGTTGGGAAGAGGAAGTCCGCTTAGCATATTCCTTCGCTTTGTCAGATCACGCATCATTTAAAGATATTTGCTCCTCCGTGCGGGTAGCCGATGTGGTAAGACTACTGTCAGGTCAAGCACCAAAGAATACTCTGATTGGCAAAGGCTTGAATTTAATCGAATCTGTAGAAGCTCTGTATCACCAATACCAGCTCTTGTAAGTTAGTTAATTACAATGTTCTATGATACAATACAGAGCCCTGCTTGACGATTTTTCTCTGTGAATCGAGGCAAATCATTCTAGGTACATATTCTGATGAGAGGGCCCAGAACAACACTTGTATACGCTATTAGACTTTCTATTCAGTATCTGAGAACTCCCTTTCCATATCAAGCGCTCATCTCTTCTACTCCAGAGACTAATGATCTCTAAAACATTTCAAATTACACCCATAAACCTATATCCCCGCCAAATTTTCATACTGATCTATGTAGCTAAATGCAAACCGTTTTTCATGAGCAGTCATTGGGTAGGCACGTCGTTCAACACGGCTCTGCTACCTCGATGGGATGTTTGGTATTTAAGTAGCCATAGTTATATGGTCTCATGGTGAGAATGGTACCGTGATCCAAAGAATCCGAACAACATCAAGAAAACAAAGACAGACGGCAGCATCCAGTGGAGAATTTCCCCAAGTATAATTCTTGTTTGGATAGACGCCTCTGTACAAAAGAAGCCGGACGAGCTCGGGCTTATTTTCACATGTAGCGTCCAACAGGAGGGTCTCCGAAATAGCAGATCGTTTCGCGGTATCTAGCTCGGCAGCATAATATGACAGAAGTCTCGTCAAGTCTTCAGGTGTCATATGTTGGTCTGAGGAAGATGGAAACGCGTGCTCCTCGGTAGATAAATATTTTCCAAGGATTTGATGTGCCTCAGCTGCCGCCGCTGGTGGCGATAAAATAAGTGAAGAGTGGAGGGACTCAAGTTCCGAGAGTAAAGTCTGCTTATCTTCCGCAGTCCAGGGTCTCGGTTGATCTGCACCAAAAATATCATCGAGGTCATCGAGGTTGAGACAATTAAAGGACCTAAGGACCGGAGGTTCCAATATAGGAGTCTGGTCGTTCTTCGTAATCGGGGTTCTCTCGGGAAGTCCAGCACCCTCAACTGTTGGTTTTGGTGATCGAGAAGGCAGTTCTAGAGTGATGTGCCTCTGAGCTTCGGAGAGAATAGCGCTTCTGATGGATAACCACCATTGTTGCTGTTGCCTGTTGAAATGAGAATGGAAGAAGCTGGGGTGAATAAAGAAGATGGAGAAAAGAACATAGGGAAGAGGATGATCCAGCTTTTTATACCCGTCGCTGGTGCCTAGCCCCTCCTGCTACACTAACGTCACTTGCATTAAGACAGCGATCTGACGACTGGTCTCGGAATGCTGGTGAAGCGGCGACCAATGATGGAGGTCTTAGCCTGTGGATAAGGTGAGCATCAAATCAACATGTACACCCAAGTATTCTGGATAGGGATACGCCTGCCAATCATTCGCTGGCTACCATCCAGCAAAAAACGGCCACGAGATACCATAGCCATAAGTACGGGATTATGGTCATCCAACAGTGTTCTGCCTCCTAATGCAAATTCTCAGGAGTCCACGCGAATGCATTGGGTGCTGCCGATCCCGATAGGGCACAGTCGTCTGCCTTCTAGGTTTCCTCGGCACTGCTAGCAGGCGAAAGCAAGATGGCAGGGGTCTTGAATCCCTTGGCGTAGCGGAATATGCCAGGGTACAGCCTCACGACTCGCTTCCGCATGTTCGAGATAGTAGGCTCCAGATTATTGTTGTCAGTCCAAGGGTAACACAATTCTTGCCATCTTAGATATAGAGCTCACCGTCACAGGCAGTCGTAGGCCAGAATTATTCTCCGCTTGCATATTGCATGCTGATCAGTGTTGAGCATGAACCATGCCAGAAGGCGCAGTACACGATGACTGCGACCTCAAGCAAAGTGGACGGCTTGATGACGCACCCTGTCTCTTCCCTTTCCGTACGGAATTGGTGCTCCGTCACTCTGTCGAACTGTTTCGGACACGGAGGGTTGCAGTGCTTGTCGAATCTGGATCAGCTGCCAGACCCTCGGCCACACCGGCTGAAGCGTATGGCGCGGTCAAATGGCCACCAGTGACAAGCATCTTGACCGTGTTGGATCCCTGATAGCCTCAATCAATGATGGTATTCTTTTGGCTGCTGCAGGAGAGTGGCTTGTCCATTTGCTCCCCCCCGCCGTCTCATTGCACCATCTTCCTGCAGCAAGCAAATGTATTTAAGGATCGCCGTTGCGCACATTCACACTCTATTTCTCATTGTCCTTGCATCCTTCGTTTCTCCCTATCGCGTTACATTGACTACCCAGAAGTTGCTTCATAAGTCCGCACTTCATAATGGTCACACTTTGTCTCTCGAGCAATTGCAGTCTCCCAGCACTCATGCTATCGTCAGAAGTCCATAGCGACCTCAGGGTAACAACGAAGGTGAGCAAGTGAGAGTTTTACCGCGGACTGCTGCTGACAGAAACAGAAAACCCGATTAACCTCACAAGCGAGGATACTTGCGTCACCGTCCGAAACCACACGAGAGTTCAACGCAGACGACGCAGTCGACGCCCGAACGATTATATCGACTTCACAAGGGATAAGGGCCTTCTGGAGCAACTCAAGGATGCACAGCAACAACTGAAGAACCAGCACAAGCTGCAGCGTAGAGAGCAGCAGCAAGTCATCAAGGATATCGAAGAACTTTCGGCCATTCTTGGGCGATGAAATCAATCCAGAAAGCGAAGGTCCCAGAAGGTTCCTGCTAGGAGAAATGACCTGTCATTATCAGTTTAATCGAACATAAGGGTGTCCAGCCACACTGGTCGCGGCCTTTTCTAAATATGAACCAACTAGAGTTTAGTATTTAAACAAAATCAATAAGATACAAATTTTCTTCCATCATCAGATAGAGAGACAAGAGTAGTTTCCAGACACTAGATGCGAATTGAACATACGTGTCTGCAATAAGTTTGGTCTTGACCAGGGTGATCATTGGCTTGATCTTTATAGCTTGAAGTAAGAGATCCTCTGCGATGAATTTTTTAATTGCCAGGGGTTGAAGCAGAATTTGACCGGTCCTGGGCCAGACTTGTTCGATAGGAGACCCAAGTGAGAAGTTGATAGGTAGAACTCTTATGTTAAGTTTACCTTCCACGTTGGTCATGAGATTCAATCCATGCCGTCTGTCTTCTGAACTCTTCCTTTTCCTTCCCTATCATAGATTTTAGACCAGTCTCTCTCAACTCTGCAAAAAGAGCGACGGCATCTTCATAAAGATGCTTAGGAGTCCAACCATCCCTGGAAACAATATCGGCGATGGAATTCCAGAAGTCTTGAACATCATTCCAGCCTTCGCTCTCTTGCTCATGAGTACGAAGCTCTTCCTCTGTAAAATGAATAGGACACGCAAAACTAAACCCCAGCTCACTCCAATATCTAGCATAGGATTAGATTTATAAATCAGAACAAGAAAGACTTATAGACATACCTTTCCACCCTGATCAAGGCCTCTCTTAAAGGCAAAATATCATCATCCCAAGTGTCACCGACGAATTGTATAGGATCGCATCTGGTACGGCCGTGTGGGAAACGGAGAACCCTATCCAGTAAGGGATTTTCTTTAGCGGTCTGTCTTTCGTAAAGTGAAAGGATGATGGAACTGCTCATTTGTCTTCTTATTTTCGTTTTCTCCTCAGATCCGAGATCCTTGAAGTTAGGAGGTGCCTTTAAAATTATATCCCCATGATAATCGACTAGTCGCGGGTGGCGTCCCAAAAGTATCAAAGGTCCAACCCACGTTCCTTGCCAATCAATAATACTGGAGATATGACCCTGGTCCACAAAGATGTTACCAGCATGCAGATCTGTGTGCCACAGATAAGGCGCGACCACTTCGGGCTCATCAGGAAGAAGATATGGCGCAATATCCAAGTATTTCTGGAGCAGTGAAAGGTGGGCCTCAGGACAATTTTGCTCGGCCGAGCTCACCAACGATTCCTCTGCCGATTTGGGGGTCGCATAGCACCTGATCCACTCTATCTCTCGGTGGGCTAAGGTAGTCACATACTCTTGAGGATGTTTCCCTTTGACTTATTAGAGGGCGCATAACGAGACCAGACTCAAGACATACATGGGCCGCGATCAATATCCATCTTCGCACGCTCCTTACTCCAAAAATCTCTCCCAACCACAGGTCCTATAGAGAAACGCTGCCTCACAGTATCCCTGATTTCGGCCGGCACCTCATTAGCGATGTCGGTCGGAATAGCGCCCGGAATGGCCTCACTTGCGTAATACAAGTTACCGTAACTGAATATTGTCAGTCACTAAAAGCAAGGGTAACAGTCTTCCTCCACAGACCTCTTAAAAGATATCGAGAGCATTTGTTTCTCGATTGAGACAAGATCTTTCATGATTGCTATCCGTTGTTCGAGAGAGATATCCTCCCACACATCTTCTAATTTTGTGCCCCGTGCCTCCTCCATAATGATATACTCGCATCCCACTGGGTTGTTGGAATCTGCGCACCAATCGTGGACTCGTGGAACAGGAATCTTGAGCACGCTGCTAACCTGACATTATAATTAGAACAGTTTATAAAGAGAGTCAACGAGAGGAATGAAGATGCTAACAAAATCCATTGTCGCAACCTCCGAAGCTGTCGTGTAGTACGCAGGCCCTGCAATAGGATGAGGGACCCTGGCAATAACTGTTGAGTCATCGTCCATCTTGAGGCGGAAGGTTTTGTTAAAGGAACCTTCCGCCAATTTGGTCATGGCAACACATTTTTTTGCCCCGACGCTATTTGCAGCAACATTCTGGAGTTCCGGGACATTAAAGGGAGTGAAACGATCGTGCAGTTGCTTTTCCTCGTCCCAGAGCCAGCGGCCACTTGTATACTGGAAGAATTCCGCGACTTCAGAATTACTGCTCATTGAGACTGAACTTATTAAGCGTGGACGTAGCCGCTGATCGATAGTGGTAAGAATGTTCCGTGATCGTACAACAGGTATTGGGTTCTGGGATAAGGAAGGCAGACGATGGAATTTCAGAGACGATCTCCAGAGCCGAACCATATCAGGATGAAAACGTTTTAGTCCTAATGCCCGCCTCATGGCAGCTTCTTTCAAAGAAAATGGCCCCGGCTGAAGTGGGAGACATCATACATATGAGGTGCCTGAAACGCGGACAAATAGAAGATCCGTCTTCTCGCCGACAGTCTAGCTTGACTAGGTTTAAATTCCTATGATTACACGTTTGAGAGCGTCAGGAACATTCCCTCTAGTCTGGGCGAAGTCTGAGGCAGCTAACTTGACTCAGCGGATGTCGATGTTGGTAACGTAATCAACCTCCGAGTCGGTCGCACCACCGAGTCGGTCACCTCACGCGTTCTGCTCGCGTTTTGAAAACCTATTATATTCAACTACCCACCATGCCCCCAAAACTGCTTAAATTAAATCTTCAAGTAATCTTATTGAGCAAGAGGGGAGGGTCCCATTAGCGATTGAAGCTTTAAAGCAGTCTCAAATTCAGTCTGTACGAAAAGCAGCACGAATTTTTCAAGTTCCTAATTCAACATTGCAAGACCGCCTAGCAGGCCGTAAGACACGGTCTGAACAACGCGCCAATGAAACCAAATTGACTGAATCTGAGGAGGAATCGCTAGTACAATAGATTTTATCAATGGATCGACGTGGAGCATCTCCCAGACCTATTCAGATTCGAGAAATGGCTAATATTCTTCTGTCAAATCGAGGTTTTAAAGACTTTCAACCGACCGGCCAAAATTGGGTATACAAATTCATTAAACGCCATAATGAATTGAAGACTACCTATTCTCGACGGTATAACTATCAACATGCGAAATGCGAGGACCCAAAAATTATACAGGAGTGGTTTGACCGCATCCAGATCATTATTATACAATATGGGATTGCGACCGAGGGTATCTTCAACTTTGATGAAACTGGATATGCAATGGGCCTTACTGCTACTGCAAAGGTAGTAACTAGAGTTGAGATATACGGCAGACGTCAAGTTATACAACCTGGAAACCGCGAATGGGTCACCTCTATTGAATGCATTAGCTCTACAGGATGGGATCTACCACCATGCATTATCTTCAAAGGGAAAGCCCATATTGAAGCTTGGTACGAGAATCCTAGAATACCAAAGGACTGGAGGATTGAAGTCAGTGAAAATGGCTGGACCACAGATCAGATTAGACTACGCTGGCTACAGAAGATTTTCATTCCTCAAACTAGTCATACAACTGGCAGATATCGCCTACTTATTTTAGACAGTCACGGCAGTCATCTAACCCCGGAGTTTAATAAAATATGCAGTGAGAATAGTATTATTCCTCTCTGTATGCCAGCTCATTCGTCAGCTTATTTACAACCGCTTGACATCAGTTGTTTTGCACCTTTAAAGGGAGCGTACGGTCACCTACTTCAGGAGAAGCAACGACAAGGGTTCAATCATATTGACAAGCTTGACTTCTTGGAGGTCTACCCTAGAGCTCGTATACAAGCGTTTACTTCAGATACTATTAAGAGCGCATTTGGAGCTACTGGTCTAGTCCCCTTCAATCCAAAGGAGGTGCTTGAACGATTTACTATACAGCTCAAGACTCCTACACCACCAGGAAGCCGGTTGACTGAAATGGCGATTAATGGCGGAGTCCTTGCAGCCCAAGAGAACCAACATCTACGTGCAACGGTTGAAGAACTTCAGCGAAAAAGGAAGCGATCTAACCGACAAATTATCTCTACAGAGAGTCTGTCTATCCAAGAAGGTCAAGATCCTATACAGAGGAGGAAGGAGCTCCTTTTTACTACATCTACAGAACTAGCATCTGCGACCGAACCGCGTCTCGTACGAGCTCCTCCGCGATGCAGCGGTTGCGATGTTCTAGGGCATAAAAGAACGCATTGCTCTAGTCGCTTTAATATCTAGATTTTATTGAAAAATGCAGTTGTTTTGGGTGCAAACCAGCTTAGTATTTCATCTAGAGGAATAAAGTGACCGCGGTTGCTCTATTAAATCGGAATCTATTCCATTTTCCATCCTAGTTCCCGTCATTCCAGTTAAGAGTAATCCTTACCGGCAATCATGACGTGTGGCATTGGAAAAGGACGAACAACAGCTGAGTCGTTATAATTAATCAGGTGAACGTGCATAATCTCGGAAAAAAAGTACCAAAGCGACAAAGAATGACAAGTAAAATGAACAAGTTCGCCGCTGGGATTCCTGCTGCGTAATCATCTATACAACTAGCAAGCCATCAGTAGACTAAAAGACATGATCTCACGTTACAATTCGGGCTACCAACGTTAAGCGACATGGTGGAACCCGGCGCCTTACAGGATAATCGAATCATACTCAACTATTGTCGATCAGCGGAAGAACTTGCGGATGAAGCGGGTCTGGTAGGATTTGCACCAATAGACGTCACGTTGGTAGCAATGCCGGCGGCCCATTTGGAGTATCAGGCACCAACCAATATGTCTAAATTCCTGATGCATGTGATATCTAATTATGACAACGAATAAGCGTTATAGATTAGCCGCTCACACCAGAAATCTACGTTTTGAAACAGTTGGTGAAACGGCTGCAAGTCAAAATCTCGAGCCTTGTATTGGATATTAGGATCAGTACGTATTTAGACACTCAAATATAGAAAATCATGCATAAGTGCGTTCCATACAGTCCATGTCATATTGTCAGTATCCAGTTGGATAAATTACCTTGCCGCCGTTAATATAGCCGAAGGCTTCCAGTCAAACACTGGATGTTTCAGTCAGGACAACACTTCGAAAGTGACTTAGAGGACTAATGTTCCGAGGTAGTATATATATATCATTCAAAACTGATTGACTATCAGGACATACCGAAGCAAATCTTTTGATACATATTCTCTACTCCAGTGATCTTTCACTTCTCGATCTTTTACTTTCCGAATAGGAGATAGAACAATATCTCCACCACTATCGAGTCTCTTAAATCTTACCTGACAATCCGCAGCGCAGCTTTGGCTGAACGTTTGTGTTGGTTCCTCACAATAAAAATACTGAGGCTATTCTTCTGTCATCTCATCCACTTGGAACTTCTCATATCCCATGAACAGAAGGTACGAAGATAAGTTCAATATGTTATTAAAGTGTGTAACACTAGACTGATTTGAATGACAGATATGGCAAAATTCTCCGCAAAGATTGTGAAGGAATTTGCGAAAGGTGTTCCATGGAGTAAAGTTATAAAAAAGGCGTCTAATACTGACCGGGGGAGACGCGTATTTCCGAGCCAAACGCCAAAAAACGACTCGAAGCATAATCTGCGAATCGACAAGGGCTCTATGGTTGATGGAAAGCATGAATTGATTCTCCAGGCCAACAAAAATGCTGCCGATCCGGGTGTCAAAGCTGCTGCGGCTGAAGATAGCCACAAAATCTGGGCTAAAATCCTTGTTGACCCTGAGAACCCTGATGAAAAAAAGGCGGAAGAGGATCTTCTTCAATCTTTCAAGGAGACTGAATGATAGGCTGCAATTAGAATGTTCTTGGACAGCTGTTGTGGATGGTTGTCAAAGGGAAGCTGGGAGTACAAGTATATCGATTGCATTTGACCTATGCTCCAGAACAATTTTAGAAAACACCATCTAAAGAGATCAGAAGTATTTGGCAAATCTTAGAATAGTGGATAAGACCGTAGATAGATTCTTAATATTGTCAGCCTTGGAAAGGCGCGACTACGGTATTGTCTTTGCTCTCTTCCTTTCCATAAATCTAGAGTCAAGCGCCCGACTGTTTGATTCCGAAGACACCTCTGTACTTTCAATGGACAAAATGTCGCTGCAAATAAATCGAGGTCTCTTTAAGAGATGGTGCAGTTTAATACCAACGTCGTATGCGTGCACGGTAGCAGCATGGGCCAAAAATTCAGTGACTTCGGTGAACTTAGGGAGGTCGCAGCAGGCTGCCCAGGTGCAGCCAATTCCATCATGCGCATGAACAAGATGAGAATCAATGAGACGACGACGAAGAGAATCTTTTCTCTTGGAGGGGAATTTATGTGGAGGAGGATTGGATACTACAAGACCCTATTAACCACTCCTTCGTACGCGCCGCATCTTAGCCGCTCCATCCTAGCACCACATTGGCCTGGACGAAAAAGGCCTCGTAACCGTTCACGAACTGTTCATATAAGGGTCAAGAACCCTTTTCAGCTGCCGCTGATATTATGAGGTTCTTGGGCAGGTAGTGGCAGACTTCTTCAAAAACGCTAATTCTCGGAAAACGCCTCTGATTGGTTACTGTCATGTGATAGCTTACCGCTTCTTTTTAGAGTATTTTTCGGCAGAATCAGGTGACTGAAATTTTGATTAAATAAGCTCGGTCCAAGGGAGCTTAATTTAGGGAGCTCAACGGAATGAGTTTGACTAGGGGATTCGATTGAATAGGCTTGATCTAGGGAATCTGATTGAATGAGCTCTGGCAATGCCTTTAATCTATTGCTTCGCTGGCGCTCTGCGACTATGTAAGGGCTCAGCTCCTCCCGGCGGCAGGCACTATAATGGGAATGCTCCCCAAAGGTGCTGGAGCACTTATCAGTTGCTGAAGCACCCTATGAGTGCTTTTCCACTGCGGTACCTGTGCCCTACCTTGGTGGAGTGCATTGATCAGGAAAAGCTCAAAGTCACAAGGAAGACATAAGCGCTCAAGGCATAAAAGAGGATAAGCGACGAAATCCCTGTCTCTAGAAATGTGATGCACAGATGTGGGAAAAAAACAGCTACAGAATTGGCATACACTCTAGGGGAATCTCAGTCTTAGAACAGAACCATATGCGACAATATATAGACTATTGTCATTACACCTTGCGTGTAAGTTTTCACCTTTAAGGGACTCGGCTCCACAACACATCTTGAGATCATTCGGGGAAGCGGATTGATGCCGGTCCATGATGGCTCTGTTTAGACCGACTGATATGAAGCAAGGGCACTTTCCAGTAAAGAGCGCAAATTCGGTTTCTATGAGTTATTCTGCTTCCCTCGAGACTGTTTAAATGAGTCTGAACGCGTTGACCGTAGTGATTCATCGGGTGTGTTGGTCGCATTTGTGTCATTGAACGAGAAGTACGACTGCTCGGTAATAGATGCCACTGACTCAGGTTCTGGGTATTGACGGGCGATCACTTGTTCTCTAGCAGGAACGATAAAACCTCGGCTGGACTGAATACATGTCCTGGTACCTTTCCGGTGAATTGCAAGTTGTCCAATGATCCCTTCATTGAAGCCTTCTTTAGGTGGGTAACGATCTTCATCTGACTGTTTGAATATTGTGCAGAGAAGTCGGGCATTCATTCCGTTGTTTGCGAGTCGAAATAGGAGGGAACCAGGAGCCGCATGTGTCGTGGATAGTTTCAGTCAGGGCTATTAAGGCAATATGCCGTTCGAAGAGATCATCCAGGCAGCTCCGCGAAAGGAGCAATACCTGTTCTTTCTGCCTCTAGCAGAATTTTGTCGATATCAGGCTCGGAGAAGTTGTCACTATCTTGGTATACCCTCGGTGGCCGATGCCAGTTTTTGTGACGTAGAGTTGACACAATCTGTAAGTCTTGCACCAGCTTCTCTTAAACACGCTTCTATTTCTGTTTTAGTATCATCCGTTGCTCTCTGCTTGAGCCGAGCCTGCTCTGTCGAGATTTGTTCAAGTTGTATTCGCAACTTTTCCTGCAAGACATGTTTTTGTGACCAAGTATCTTTGATGATAGCTTGGAAGTCTGTCCGGAGATT
>QEIL01000281.1:0-16589 GCA_003116535.1 Paecilomyces niveus | reverse complement strand
GCAAATCCGCACTATTCGCGAAGCCGCACGTGTCTACAACGTCCCTCGTACAACCCTTCAGCGCCGACTTAATGGACATTCATTTCGAGCTGAACAACGCGCCAATTCACACAGATTGACTGAGTCTGAAGAAGAATCGACTGTACAATGGATATTATCTTTGGACCGACGCGGAGCATCTCCTCGGCCTGCTTATATTCAAGATATGGCCAATCTTCTTTTGTCAGAACGTGGTTCTACTCCTTCTCAACCTATCGGCAAGAGCTGGGCATACAGCTTTATTAAACGCCGTACAGAGATAAAATCTGTTTTCTCTAGACGATACAATTACCAACGTGCTAAATGCGAGGACCCAAAGATTGTAAAAGAGTGGTTTGACGGTGTATAAATCACTATTATGCAATATGGAATTGCGTACGAGGATATCTTCAACTTTGATGAAATTGGATATGCTATGGGCCTTACTGCTATTGCAAAGGTAGTAACAAGAGCTGAAATGTATGGCAAACGCCAGGTTATTCAATCTGGGAATCACGAATGGGTCACCTCTATCGAATGTATCAGTTCTACAGGATGGGCTCTACCTCCATGCATTATCTTCAAAGGGAAAATCCATATTGAGGGCTGGTATGAGGATCCTAGGATACCAAAGGATTGGAGAATTGAAGTTAGCGAAAACGGCTGCACCACTGATCAGATTGGACTACGCTGGTTACAGAAGACTTTTATCCCTCAGACTACTAGTCGAACGACTGGCAGATATCGCCTGCTTATTTTAGATGGTCACGGCAGTCATCTAACCCCGAAGTTCGATAAAATATGCAGTGAGAATAATATTATTCCTCTCTGTATGCCAGCTCATTCGTCGGCTTATTTGCAATAGCTGCTTTTCACCTTTGAAGGGAGCGTACGGACGTCTAGTTCAGGATAAGCAACGACGAGGGATCAATCATATTGACAAATTTGATTTCCTAGAGATCTATCCTAAAGCTCGTACGTTAGCATTTACTCTAGCTACTATCAAGAGTGCGTTTAGAGCTACTGGTTTGATCCCATTCAATCCAGAAGAAGTGCTTGGACGATTTACTATACAACTTAGGGCCCCTACGCCACCAGGGAGTCGGTCAATTGATTCTCTACCAAAAACACCACGAAATCTGAAGCAGCTAGAGAAGCAAGCAACTACAATTCAAAGATTACTCAGGACTCGTACGCAGAGTCCCCCATCACCTGCTAAAGCTGCTTTAAACCAGCTTATTAAAGGATGTGAATTGGCTATTAATGGCGGAATCCTCCTGGCGCAAGAGAATCAAGATCTACGTACGACAATCGAAGAACTACAACAGAAAAAGAAGCGATCTAATCGCAAGATTGCTTCTACAGAGGGCCTTTCTATTCAAGAAGGTCGGGATCTTATACGGAGGAGGAATCAAGCTGATCAAGCTCTTTCTACTACAGCATCTGCGACAGAACAACGTCTTGTACGAGCTCCACCACGGTGCAGGCGATTGTAATACTCTAGGGCAAAAAAGAACGCATTGCCCTAATCGCATTAGTATGTAGATTTTATTCAAAAATGCAGTTATTTTGGTTGAAAAGGAGCTTAATATTTCGTCTAGAGGGAAGGGGTGGCCCGCTCGCTCGTTGATTACGTTAATCTAGAAAGGGGCTTGCCTAGTTATAAGTTGCATGTATCTATCCTTGTTTTGTCCCCCAACTAAGTCAACGAGTTCGCTCGCTCAGTCAAGTTAACTACTTAGTTCTCTCTATTCTGTGTCAATTCCCCTAACCAAGCGTGGGATTCGCTACAGATTACAACCAACCAGCCTTTCTTTTCATTAGGCCATCGAATGCTAAAAAGTCAATATTTTAACCGCAAGTTCAACCTACAAAAAATTGAACAGAGCCTATCGTTGCAATACGTGGCTGAATAAATACCTACTATCACATCTAAAATCGTTCTTACGGCATCACGGCGCGTTTGTTTCCACACAATATGAATAGTTATAAGCTCATGAGGTAATTATCATACAGCTTTAATGTAATCTCCCATAAAGTCATTTTACTATGAGCAGCAATTAAATAGGGTCAGTAGATAAAACAGCACTAAATAGATGCGTTCTGGAGCGAAAATTTATCTAGTGTGAGGATCTATTCCTCAACAATTATTCACTTCTATTAAGAAGCGACTATAGGAACATCAGTATTTTACAATATGACAGACTAGACTAAAAGGGTGACGCCTCCCTTCTCGTCCATCTGCTCACAAGCTTACATCCATATCCCAACACAATAGTACCTGATCAGCCGTCCCATATCGCTGCCTGTTCCATCTCTTCGAAGTGCTATAAATGGACCCACCTGTTCCCCGTAGTTGTGCACCTTTCTTCTCGATAATGGCAAACACAATCGAGGAATTCGCTCAATTAGAGTCGCTCTGGGACAAAGCAATCCAGTTCTCGACAGAAATCTCACTCGAGGAAAAACACCAACTGCTGGAATGGCCACCCCTCGCTGTGATGCAGGCCAACGCCCAAAAATACCTCGGCAAATCAGTCGAAAACATCATCCACAAAGCTGCCACAGACCCGCGTTCTCTGACCTACCCAGAATGTCGGCTGATCAAGGACGACTTCCGCGTTCTTAGGGCCCTAGATCAAATTAAGTACCAGGGCGATCGAAGGAAATGGATGCGTGTACGGCCCGATCTCCAAACCAAAAGGAAGCAAGCACATACGGCAGTTCTGTCGCCGGAAGAGTCGAAGGCTTTCCAGAACTTGCAAGATATGTTTTACCATATCCAGATGGCGCATTACGATGCGAATGACGCGAAGCGGAGACAGCAGAGACCGGCACATTTGCCCAAAGAGTGGGTGCAGAATATTATCGATCAGGGAGATGACAAAAGTTGGGGTTACATATTCTATCATAAAAAGGATCAGGAAGGCTGGGAGGAATTCCAGAAGCAATTTGATGATATTCTTAAGATGCAGGTGTTTACTATTGTCGGAGAGGATCAAATCATAGATTCCAAAGTGGCCGAATTTGTCGAATTCGAGGCCAAAGAGCAAGGAGAGCTATATTTTCTCCGAGAGTGAGTGAGATCCAAAGCCACCCATTATTGACACGATGCTGACCCTCAAACCAGAGATTTCCGGAATTGTCGTGATAGAGCCGACCTCAAGCGTGGAATCCTCTCGAACGTCTTTTTCCTGGTGACCGATGAGGCTCGCTTATCCTATAGCCCAGAGGGACAACCCAGCTTCCTCTGGGCAATTGACCCGGATTGGTCTCAGTCGGGTGCCGACGAGGACAGTTACGATGGACGGCTCAAGATCAGTGCAACCCAAATCTTCTTCCGATTCTATGAGTTCATGTCGTCAAACAGATTTACACTGAAGGACATCTGGCGCGACTTTCACCAAGTCAATGAAACGCAGACATACGTGCCGGGACCGCTTCCTGTTTGGCATTTCACAAATATTGACGCTCCTGTTTGGCCTGACACGTGAATTCTCTTCGGCATTAAGTAATTTTTGACCTGGCGACCTGGGGAGCGATATATCCGTATCCGTGGAGGTATGAGTAAAGTAGCAGTGAGAGATTCTGGACCGGCCCCCAATTCCATGTCGGACAACCATATTCGATAAGTCGAAAGAAAAGGGGATGTCTTGTCCGAAACGCCCCAGGATAGGCAGAATGTCTGACGTTGTATATAATCTCATACTTGGGTATCTATAGATAAAATGGCCACCAATTGTCTAATAAAATGTCACAATTGCTACAGCGAATTCAAGAAGATGTCGCTGAGTAACGCAAAAAGGTAGTACCAAGGGTCATCAGATACTAGAGTTCTTCAGAGCGCATCAACGCTCTGCGAAGCCTCAGATTGTAACATCCAATTCCACAGGTCTTCCACATTGAAGCCCTCAAATGGAAACAGTTCATCAACCATGTTTGGCATACCGCTTAAGGGCGGCTCCATGCAATCACTTGGGAACACGGTACTACACTCCCTAGAATTTCCGTTAACGCATGAAGAAGGCAATTGGCTACCATGTCGGCCAAAGTTAAGAGAGGATGATTCCCTGGAGCTGGAAATCCATTGCCGTGGTATTCGATGTGAAGCTCTCCTGGAATGGTCCAAATCATTCGATTGATCCGCATCCTGCCGATTAGTGGTCCTGTTTTCCGGAATTGGGGAGCTTTCATGTGGTGATGGTGTGGGAAGAGGATTAGTTGCAGCTCTACTTTGCGAATTCGCGATGGCTTTATTACTGTCTTGGTATACACCTTGTGACCTGTTCGCCAGCCGTGCGAAGTCATCCTGGTTATTAGTTTCGTCAGTGGATGACCAGGAGTCGAGATAAGCAGTCAATTGTTCATAGATCACTGTTAGTCCTATTGTATGATTAGAATAATATTTTGATACATTCGCTTCTGGATAATACCTTCTGTGAAGCGAGAATCGATCTTGGATTTGGAAAACTGAACGTTCGTATAGTCCAAGCACACACGGAGGAGCTATATGGAGATTATTTTGTTATTTCAGAACCCTTATTTTGGTTTCCTGAAGGCGACGTACCTGAAGATCTGCAGCTCGAAGACGGGAGTCCGGGTGTTTTAGGAGATAGATGGCCAGAACAATGCATGCTAGGAGTGAAGGTCCTGCTGTGAGAAGACGAGATTCTGCCCCTCGTTCTAGTAACTCTACACTTAATTTCGCAATCGCCCGAGAACTGTTAATGCAGACAAGTTCTCCATCTCGAGTGCGCAATAAATCCGGCTCATCTGAGCAGTATTTGATCACTTCTGCCTTAAAGCTGGAGGTCGGAGCAATCAAAGCAGCACGATGCAGTGCAATCATGGTGGAATGATATTGGATGGCTAAAAAAGCGACAATGTGAAATTCGGCTTCAGGGCAGAAAATATCATTGCCTGGTCGCAAGCCTGGAGGGATTTGGTTGGCCCACGATAAAAGCGCTCGATCAAGTCTCGCGGTATCAAGAAGGATTTGTCTCACACTTCTCGTCCCAGGTCGAAAGTTGTAGATGTGCTTGCTAATACTTTCTTGGTATTCCGCAAGACTGAGGTGCCATCGTACGAAGTTATACTGTGTTCCAAAAAAGGGGGAGAGTGCGGCTAGAACGCCGACATGGTCGCTGCTCCCGAATTCGATTGCGGAGGGTCGTCCAGACTCCAGTTGCATCATTTTCTCCAAGCAACAGCATATAATCCAAAGGTGAATATGGTTACCCTCTTCTTGCGCCGGATAGTGCGCACCTGAATCGGCTGAGCTTTCAGCCAGTGAAGTCGTAGCCGACTGATGGATTCCAAGAGTATAGGCGATTCGAATTGCCATGCCCAGAATCTGCCAGGCGAGGCCATCCCGGTTGCGTCCCCGATAGGCTAGCGTAAAGAGCAAGAGGGATTGTACTGCAGGTAAATACGGCTTTAGAATCACATGCGAGAGCAGAGAAGCCGCTGCATGCAGATACTTTTTACCATCGGCTGTCAGACACTGAGCCATTTCATCACTCCCCAGACTCAGAATCAGATAAATGGACGCCAGCGTAGGGATATCCTCACGCGGAAGATGAGAAAAATCGGTGACCGTCGCCAGATGCTCAACTTGCATCTGAAGAATACCCGGCCGAAAGATAGGGTACAGGGAGTTGATTCGTGTCAGATATGCAGAGATGTACTGTTCTCGAGATTCCTGCTCAGGAAGGGCAGGGAGACAGCTAGCAAGAGGGATATCAAACTCCTCCGAATGTCTCATTCCATATTTGAAGAAGCCTGAGATAGGATTCATATGAACCGATTTAAAGTAGACGTCGAGGGACTTTGCTAAGCATTGTGAGCTACTTCCGCCCACGATTTTGATTCTGTTAGTCCCACGGTCGACGTTTAACGAACTATCGAACGGATGGTGAACGGGCGATATTCCACTCCCATTTGCGGAGACAAGATTAAGGATGTTAGCATTGTCTGTTGCGGAATGGGCACGACTTCTTTGCCCCGAAGATGGACTCATCGCCGCCTGCCCGCCGCGCTGGTCATTGACTGTAGTAGATCTGACTATATGACTAGCAGATGAGCGTTCTGGCGTCTCGATCCATTCTCGGATTCCAGGAACACCTGGCCGATGAGGATCAGTCGTAATGCATGTCTGGTTGCGCACCCGGCAGTTGCGGCATTTGGGATGCTCAGCATCACACCTCACCTTTCTCAGGCGGCACATATCACAGGCGACGGAAAGTCGTGGCCGTTTCGGCGCCAGAGGTCCTTGCATGATGGATGATGGACAATATCTCCTTGAAAAATTTCACCTTCGTCGATTTTTCTTCCTTTCATCTGTCTTCAGCTGGTACGATTATGGAGATGTTGTTCATGGATATTCCATTCCATTGCATAGTCCAAGCAACAACACGATAGCCCGTTCGTGATGTTGCAAAAAAAAAACGCAACTTTCTGGAAGCCCAAGTGGTAAATGGATGGAAGTTCAGGCTATTCCGCGGACATGTAACGGAAACTAGGTATTCTATGGACTGTGCATACTGTCATTCGGCTGTGGAATTGGATATGAACCCCGCAAACGGAAAACGCGGGGCCCCGGATATGAGGCGAGTCAGGTGGGGGATCCAGCTGATAGAACTCTCCTATGTACCAATCCACGGAGAAGGGAATACCGATAATACAGTGAAAAGTGAAATTGCTTGATCGCCGTAGTCTGTTGTCGGCTGGCTGCTGGAAGCCGCAAAAAGGGCGGGGATCCCTGTGTGGGACCCGAACCTTGGTCTTGTTGACAGTCAATAATGGCCGAAGAACAGGGTTAAGAAGAAGACCGGAGAGTTGTCCGTGCCTGTTCCATCGTACAGCGGCGTGGAGGCTGGTAACCTTAATACGGAGTACATCATGGACTTGAATCTCTTGCTTTGATGGAGTCAGGGAAGCCACTCAGAAAAGGCTTCGGAGCGATTGACTAGGATATTTCCTCAGTTCGTATCCTTCTGTCACGCAGCGGGCAGTCTGCGTCACCTAGCTGCCGATGAAAGTCAATTATATTTGTATTTGGCCATTTGAATGTCGATTCAAGGCAGGTAGTCTACAACGCCAGACGCTTAAACTTCCTCTCCAAGCATATATAGCAAATACTTCGTGGCAGCCTACTTGATAGTGAGCATCTGTGCCCCATTCTGCATTCCATATTCAATATCCCGCGGGGCAAACCAGAAGAACCACATTGATTCCATGACTCGAAGGTAAGACTCAGGTAAGAGATGTGTTGTGAAGAACTTGTCTGAGACAAAGGGGATTAGGAAATACCCCGCGATAGGCCCATTTTTCCATCTATATTAGCCGGATAGGCCAGATCAACCTCTAACTCAGGAAGGACTTGGTTGAAGGGACACTGCTTTGTTCGGCCGCTGGCTGCATGTTTCGGCGCTCGGGGGTCGCCGAGATCTCGGCCGTGACGAAGGTGAGCCGGACCGGGACCAAAAGTCATTTCGTACAGCATGCGGACGAAACTTCTTCAACAGTTCGTTTATTTAACTGGATTTTCGTTTCCTTTCATCCTGGAGGATTGCGTAAATGGGTCTCGTGTAACACACTTTGAATTTCTGCTGAAGTCAACTGATTTGTATGTCAAGATACACCAGAATTGAAACACTCCTAGGTATCGATTATGTTGACTACCGAGATCCAGCTGGCAGCCGCGGCCACGAACGAGGCATTTACCACAAGAGACCTAGTCGAGTTTACGACCCGTGAGTATGGCGACTGGCGCGACGAGTTCCACCGGAATGGTTGCGTCGTCATCAAGAGCGTGATCAGTCCTGAACGTGCAAAATACTATGCCGACAAGCAGATTGAGTGGTTGAAGAAGTTTGACCTGGGCTTTGACGAAAAAGATGAGAACACCTGGACCGCGGACCATCTTCCAGTTAGTTTTAAGGGAGGGTAAGTCCGATCCCTGACCTACTGTCATTTCTCCAGCTGGAAGACAATACTAATAAAAGGTGCCGTAAAGGATGTACTATGCCTACTGTGCTCCTCACGAGAAGATTGCTTGGGAAGCTCGTACAGAACCCAAAGTCATTGAGGTCTTCGAGAAGCTGTGGGAGACAAAGGAGTTGATCAGCTCCTTCGATGGAATGAACATATCCCTACCGCGTCGAAAGGATCTCAACTGGAGCCCGTGGCCCCATGTAGACCAGAACCCTGATCGTAAGGGGTAAGTATTACCAGAGTACATCGCTTGCTGTGTGACAAATGGTCTTTTATTTACGTTTTCAACAATCAGTATTTCTGACTGCGATGCTTCCACTCAGTATGCAAGCGGTTCAAGGCCTCTTGAACTTCGCTCCGAACGGGCCCAAGGATGGTGGCCTGATGCTCATGAAAGGATCGGCAAAATTATTTGACGAATTCTTTGCTCAGAAGCGCAAGCAGTACGATCATGAGGATGCTCCACCACCGGAGTTGAAGTATATGGATCTGTTTCTCTTTAGCGAGAAAGATGTGAAGTGGTTCGAAAACAAGGGGTGTGAGATGATTAAAGTCAACATGGATCCAGGGGATTTTGTGCTTTGGGATTCCCGGACAA
Organism: Paecilomyces niveus; assembly: GCA_003116535.1. Lineage (NCBI taxonomy): Eukaryota > Fungi > Ascomycota > Eurotiomycetes > Eurotiales > Thermoascaceae > Paecilomyces > Paecilomyces niveus. Next base: position 7,978 of record QEIL01000281.1, on the reverse strand, counting down.
TGCATTACGCCTGCTTACCCAAGGGTAACGAAACCCGCCACGTTCAGTACATATGCATGACGCCGAGACGATTCGCGACGCCCCAGGCACTTGAACTCAAGAAGATCTGTTTTGAGAATTTCATTGGTACCACCCACTGGCCTCACTGGTAAGCTGGTCCCCAACTCACTTGTGTGATGCTTCTCCGTAGAGGCGAATGCTGATAGAGATTGAAACGGTAGCAATATTCGTCCTGCAGCGGAAAAGCCCGTGCGGAATGGACAAGTCTGCCCGAAGGATAGAAGTGAGCCATTTGAAAGACCCGTGATTACAGAGCAAGTTCTGCAGCTCGCTGGAGTCAAGCCATATTAGACCTTCAGAAATATGGAGTATGGAAGCGCCACTAAGTCTGTGAAATACGCATAGTAGTTAGTCCAAAATTGGTAACCGTTGTCAACTAGTTTGCGATTATCATTTCATGCCTTCTACAATACTTGCGGTTCCACAACAGCCAACAGCATAGATGAATTTCTAGTAGGGATTTCTAGCAAAAGGTTACGAGTCAGTATTCATGTGACCTCATTTCCCCCGCCGTCGTACAGGGATAACTTGTCGTTTTTCTGTAGAAGAATTGTTTCGGGAACGCTTGTCTGGGCTAACAAAAAAAGATTCGGCGGCCGCCGAAGCCGGTGTGGAAGCTAATCACCCGACGCATTAGTAGTATTCAACGGACTGTCTGGGGCCCCGTGGGGTAGATGGAGCCGAACAAATATTCGCCATTATTCTGCTGAGTTCGGCGTTGCGTATACCTCGCCTAGCGCAGTCCTCCACATTCGGGCACCACACAGGCAAAGCATATAGCACACAGAATCTGTGATGGAGGGCTGCCAGCGTCAACATCCAGCTATGACCTCGACGTGAACATATAAACAATGAGAACCTGATCATAGAGAGAACAATCGAAAACTTTCCATCGGATTCTCCCCTCTCCCCTCCCTTTTTACCTTTTAACTCAACTAACTCAGGATCCAATTCCTTGAAGGGAATTGTGCCCATCTCACCCATTCTAATTTAAGACTTGCCAACAGAACAACGGTTGGCCTTAAACATGTCTGACAAGCTACCAGTGGATCATGTGGAAGATATTGAAGGCGAAACGCGTAACGCAAATGTTAGTGGCACGGTCAAACTGACTGAAGGAACAATTATTTATATCCCAAATCCGACAGCTGATCCTCAGGGTAAGAATTTCAATTTGCCAACTCTCTCTTTCTATCTGATATTAATAGATCCTCTGAACATGCCGACGTGGCAAAAGACGATTGTTTTGATTGTCATATCAATTTGTACGCTCCCAATATCATTAGAAGAATCCGCCACTGATCTATTCTCCAGTTTCAACACTGGGACTCGCATTGATCTCTGGATTTGGCGGCTTGCTTGGCTTCTATATCCCTGTCTATGCCGCCGCCGGCAAAGGATATGCGGACATCACACGTCTGATGACCTATCCGACGTTGTTTATGTATGGAATCTCCAGATGTCCACAATTTGCCTAGTTTCTTCTCCAACATAGAAATCCGTCGCAGAGTTCCAGTCAACTGACCCTAATCCATACAGGGGGATAGGCAATCTCATAGGGATGCCTCTTGCTGTCGGTATCGGGAGACGTAGTGTGATTTTAGTTTCTACTTTGGTTCTCGTCATTGGTGCTGTTCTGTCTGGACTCGCAAGAAGCTTTGAGTGGCATCTAGCGGCGAGGATGGTGATCGGTCTCGCTGCCGGACAGAGTGAAGCTCTGGTGCCCATGATCACTCAGGTAGGGATGCAAATTAGAATTTTACAAATGTCTTGGAAATGGTTTATCTTAACAACTAATGACTAATTTCACCATCGGTACAGGAAATTTATTTTCTCCATGAACGGAGTAAGGCTCTGATGGGACAGCAGGCAATTCAAGTTAGCCTTACTGCTGTTTGGGTCCTTTTTGCAGGCCCCATCGCCGAAGCTGTAACACCGGAATGGTGGTATGGACTGGGTGCAGCCCTTTCCGGTGTTCTTCTAATCATAGCTTTCTTCTTCTTACCCGAGACGAAATATTATCGCCCACCATCGTCTTACCAACAAGAGGAATCGAGGGCATATGGGGATGCTGACGTATCAGCCTCTTCAAATACTTCCCACCATACGAGTTTTTGTACAGAGAGACCGGATCTAGACCTTGTCAATTATAAACCGCGGACCTGGCGGTCAGATTTGCGTCTCTGGGTTGGTACACCCGAGTGGGACAAGGTGTGGGATGTACTCAAGGTCAGTAGAGCCATCATAATATGTGACTTTTATTCACTAAAATAATTATCTAACGCAACTAACCGTTCTCCCCTGCAGAAAACCGCCCAGTTACTGCTTTGCCCCAACGTTATATGGGCCCTACTGCTGAATGGCTTGACGATCGGAGTCAACATTGCCATTGGGACAACCTACAGCACAATACTGTCCAATCCGCCGTATAATTGGCCAAACGACAGTGCTAGCTATGTCAACTGTGGTCAGATTATAGTGGCTCTGGTGGCACTACCTCTCCTCGGGCACGGATCTGATTACTTAGTCCGATTCCTAGCCGAACGGAATGATGGCATCCATGAACCTGAAACTCGTATTCTGCCTCTAATATTTCCCATTGTCATTGGCGTCTTCACAGCCGTGCTATATGGACAGGGGGCATCTCACCCCTACCAGTATCACTGGTTTACCTACGCCTGGGCCGTAGCAGCATACTACTTTTGTTTTGTTGGAGCAAATATTGTGGCAATCACATACCTCCTGGACAGTTATCCAAACCAAGCTGGCCCTTTACTGGTAATCATTTGCGCATTCCGGGGTATTATATCATTCGGTACAAGCTACGGTATATCTCCCTTCATCAATTCTCATGGTTACGATGGTACCTTTGGGACGCTTGGAGCCTTAACAGGAGCTCTAGGATTGTTAGGAGTTTTCGTATACAAATGGGGAAAGAAGATTCGTCAGTTCACGGGGCGTTTTTTGATGGCTAGAACCGATTAATTCCAGAGGACTCAGTCAGGAATACTTGGCAAGGTTAGCCCAATTTGTTTCATGTCAAATGGAATATACTGGACATTGAATATATCAATGACTAACGTCTGTAAGAGTGACTCTTGAGTAGCATCTCAGAGCTGTTAACCGTCAATCTGAGCTCAATGACATATAAAATACTATTTGAAAGAAGAAAATAGGGAGTAGGATATTTGGAAGTCCGAAGTACCGTACAAATAGTCTTTTCTCATTCATTCCACGCGTAATATAACTATCGTTATCCAGTTGCTGCGCAATATTAAATCAGTTCTATTAACATTAACAAGACTAAAGGAATTGCAGCTTCAAATCAGAAGATATTTGGACCGCTCACTCGGGAAGCTTAACTAGCGCCATTCTTTGTTCCCTTTATGGAACAAAACAGCTGGGGAAACAACATCCATAAAATACCTTTAGGTGACAATCCTTAACGAAGTCTGAATATGTAGTCGGAAAGAGCGTCTCCCAGACAATCTACTTCCGTGGAAATGTAAAGAACTCTTCCATGCGTCTATAACACAAGCTAGATATGAAATCAATCTTTTGGTATAGAAAATCCTATTATCCTAAAACTCAATGCGGTGTTTCTCAAATGAACGACAAGACGTGCGAGGAGTGTTAGTAGTTGTATCCCCAGGGTATTTGAGAGAAGGAGCAGTACACTTATTGCAACTTCCAGCTTCGGGATAGCAATAATAGGAAAGTCAAACTTATCATCGGAATCCTCTCACTGTTTTCATTTCTCCTCCTTTTAATAATTTCGTATCGTAGAGCTTCAGCATCTCATATGAAGTGCCTATGAAGAGATTCAAGGATTCTTCAAAAGCTTCATAGTCTACAGGAGACTCACGCAAAGTCAAAAAATGATGGTTAAAAGCCGACTAAGCATCCTGCTTTATATATGGAATTCCCGTTAGTTTGAACGCACGGTTGCTGAGAACCGGCTCCTCAATGGGTCTGTCACGGGTCTTGGGACAAGGTTTGCCGTCTCGGATTGCAACGTTGCTTTGGGCTACATGGACTGCATTAGGCCAATGAGTTGTACCCAAGCGTTCTGGTTAGGGACGATAAGTCAGCACGAATTTCTCTTCGGTTCCGATGACACACTCTACTTACTCTCAAATGCTCCTTTCTTCCTAATCAGGTCCTCCTGCGTAGCGTTCTTCACCGGCATATAGCAAGTATAGACAGCAAGACGATCTTGTGTTGACGTGGGAGGGACATTGTAATGAGGTGTTCTGCTGTCCCAGACAATGAGGTCTCCAGGATCGGCACACACTTTCTCCCACTCAAGTCCGTGGTCTTCCAGCCATTTCATACCGTTATCGGTGAATCCATACCATTCTGGTGTCCAGGCAGGAATTGGTGGTTCATGGGCCATTTCACAGTGGAACTGCTCCGAGATTTTATGACCTCCTTTACAGACGATGAGCCCTCCATCATTAGGCCCGCATGGGTTCAGGTTCACGAGACCCTGAAGACCTATTTTGCCATTGTCAAAAAAAGCTAATGCAGCCTAATGTCAGCTCAAGAGAAACACTTACAGCGGAACCCAGGCTTGCTCGGGTCCTGGTCTTGGTGTGGCCAAGGCTTGCTGTTTTCCTTGTAAATCATAGTCATGGTATATGGCGAAGTGCTGGGGGCCTTACTTTTCGGGAAGGTCGCCTCGGCTGCGGGCCATCTCGTCAGTATTCGCAACGGACATTGGAGATGTCGAGCAACTTACTTGGCAAAGCCAACATTTACTGCATCGAATGAGACAATGAGGTCCTCATCATCATAGACTTTGGCAAATGTGTTGATAATCCCAGGCTCACTGCGGATGTCCCACACCCATTTCTCGTGGGTGACACCATACGCAAGGATCATTCCTTTCTCATTAATGACGGGAAGTTTGAATCTCTGTACTGTAGATGAATCATCACGCTTGTATCCAAGACCACTGGAATAATATAGGATCATTTATCGTTAGCATTGCTCACTTGGAGACCAAAAGACGTCGCACAGTGCGGATCAAAGACATAAGAAGTCGTCCTTACAAGCCCTCCAGATAGCCCAGGAAAGCATTCGCGTATTTCCGAGCCCGATCGACAGGGATTGCTCCTTTGATCACAGCGTAACCGTCACGGTTCAGATCATCACGAAAATCACCATAGTTAGTGGGCACGCCATCTAGGACCATCCGACTATCATGCTGCTTAACAGTCGGGATGGGGCCAGCTTGTTCAACTGTATTCGTAGAGGTCGACATCTTTAAGGATGACAAATGTCTTGATAATAAATTGTTATAGTTGTATATCTATTTCTTTCCTATGTAACGCGTTGAGGGAAATTGTCCCATTTTCACGCGTTGTGCATTCGACCCGCATTGAGGTCTTTTTATGCTAGAGCTGAATTCAAGTATTACCGGAGAATCCATCAACGAATAAGCATCCTTACCCCGAGAGGCGATGATGGAATGTGGGGAGGGCAGCTAGGAGAAGAAACCGGAGCCTCACATCAGTCTTTTAGGACGACTTCTATATTTTCGGGGCTGGCCGAGCGTGTCCGACTCCAATCTCTACAGCACCGATTTTAGCGCCCGAGGCCGCCCCGAGAGCTTGCCAGCCTCGGCGCGGCCCAGGATCTCGGGGACATGCTTTTTGCCTAAAAAAAGTAGATGATCAACACTCAGGAAACAGCTTTGCCTCGTAGCCGGTATTTTACTTCAATCCGGGACTACCCGTACTGGACGGATGACGGCACACGGCAGGTGCTGCTTCACATACTGTTCCTTTGATCCTGCCGAGCGTTCAAAAAAGACACTTTACTCAGCCTTGGAGGGTGCATTGTCTTCGTAGTGAAGGAATGAACAGAGGACACATCAGGTCATAAATCGATTTAATACTTCGGCACGGAACATCAAAGACATGGCGTCTTGTTTTAAGATTGTCATCATCGGTTGCGGAATCGCAGGGTTAGCAGCAGTACGTACGATAGATCCCGAAACGAGATTAGGAAGCAAGGGAATACTGAGAACCTAACTAGAGCATTGCTATGAGAGCCGATGACCGTGAAATAATCATCCTTGAACAGTCCTCGTTCAGTCGGGAAATTGGAGCAACGATTTCTTTACAGCCCAATGCCTCAAAAATCGTCGAGAGGACTTGGGGACTTGGTTCACAGCTTCAGCAGTACGGTTCCATGATAGACACAGCGTTCGAAGTTTACAATCTCCAGGGAGAAATGCAAACACGGATCCCATTAACCATGGCTAAGTATGGGGCCGAGAGGATGCTGTATCATCGCATGGACCTCCACAATGCCTTGAAGGAGCGTGCCACATCCCTTGAATTCCCCGGCCGACCTGTCGAAATTAGACTATCTTGTAAGGTTCGGAGTGTTCTTTGCAGTGAAGGAGTGGTTGAACTAGAGAATGGAGATATCATTCAGGCAGATTTAATAGTGGGCGCGGACGGGATTAAAAGCATAGTGCGCACAGCCGTTCTTAGGAGAGAAGTCTCAGCACTCCCAACAGGTCTTTCTGCTTACCGAATGATGATACCCACAGAGGACTTAATCAAAGAGAAGGACTTTTCAAGAGTCATCGATCCCCATAGAGGCTCTACCACTATGATTATCGGCCAGAATCGCAGATTGATTATGGGACCTGCGCGAAATGGTTCCATCTACGGTGTGGTAGCCTTGGTACCAGATGAAAAAATGAACGAGTCATCGAGCGGTACAACTTGGACAACTGACGGTGATCTTCAGAAAATGCTCAGCACATTTTCAGAATTTCCTGAATGGGCCCAAAAACCTCTTCGACTGGCCAAAGAAGCTGGGCTCTGGCAACTTCGGGATCTTGACCCTTTAGAAACTTGGTTTCGAGATCGAGTTATCCTGATCGGTGATGCGGCGCATGCGATGCTGCCTACTCAGGGTCAAGGCGCCAGCCAAGCTATTGAAGATGCTGAAGCCCTTGGTGCTTTATTCTCCTCTTTTCGGAGCAACGATAGCGGCATATCTTGTGAAGCAGTGGCAGAGATAAATAAGGCCATCTTCGATTGTCGGCATGCTCGGGTGACAACAATTCAGATATATAGCAGAGAGGCGGCAAAGGAAGGTATAGACCGCAAGACAATGCGAGTAACGATGAATCCAGCAGAATTTATGGACTACAACTGTTTGTACAATGGAGCTCTGGATTGGCAGAAACGCCAACGTGAGGGAAAAGGAGTGCCCTTAGAAGCATAACAGTTCCATGAGAAGGATACCCAGAGATCCATGGGAGCTGCCTAAACGTTTCATTTTCTGCGCCTTGAAGTTGAATGAATATGTTATAAAGTCTGCTTTGTGTCTTATATAGGTACAGAATGAGTACATGCAAGAAGTTGGAACTCCTCACCCACGGTCTAAGTAACTCTTATATTAGCCGTAGGAAGTTACTTATAACATTTCTGAGCATTATGAGTCTGGTATAAGTGCTACTTAAGAGTTTGCGCGCGGAATTGCGTATATTCACAAGTGGGCAGAACATGCATATGTCGAGGGGAGGCGAGGGGCAGAGGTGTCAACCCCGTGAGATGAAACCCAGATGAAACTGCCAAGAGCTAGGGGACGAACGATCTCCTAGATAGTTATATAGAACCCCTCTAGACTGCTGGCATAGGGGGGCGGCGATCCGTTCTGTTCTATTCTATTCCAATCCAATCTACTCCCAACCTGCTGAACCCTTCGCGCACGTCCTAGTACCAAGTAATTTATCCGAACGGCGACTCGCAAGCGACTCGACGTCATCTCTGTAACGGTCCAAGAGGCAGTTTATTCAACTAGCTAGGACGACTCAACGAGTATTCTAAACATGAGGAAAGAAAGGAAAGAAACAGCAATAACAGCATGCTAGAGACGCTTAGTATAGGGA